>CAJVPY010003633.1:0-13792 GCA_910591965.1 Dentiscutata erythropus
AAAATTTTATTAAAAAATTTTAAAATTTAAAAAAGTTTGCAGGCAAATTTGGCTGCAAAACAATTTAAGGGATAGAAGTTTATCATTTCTCTGTTTTTAAACCATTCAAGTAGAGTTTTTCCCTGCTTTTGATTTTTGCAGCCTGTATTACTGGTATCTAATCTTATATTACATATTGTATTAAAATCTCTGAGTATGCTTACATATGTGTTTATCTTATTTCTATATATTTCTTGTACTACTATACGTTGCACCTCCTTATTAATTTTTTTATCTGCTAGTGGCAAATATACTACCCATATCTGTATAATTGCTTTTTTGAAAAAAAAACTCTAACTTTAGTATGTATAGATTGAAATTTCTGGCTATAGCTAAATGTCTTGACCATTTCTTACTAACTAAAGCTCCTACTCCTGACCCTTTTAATTTATCTACTTCTTTTGTTGACCAAAAGCTTAAATATCCAAATTCTTCTATGTCTATCCATTTATCTTCTTCGTTTATATTAGTTTCTGCTATCCCAATGATGTCCAAACTCTCTTCTTTACCAACAGCTGCTAAATTTTTTAATTTTTGCCTATTTAACTTTAAATCATTTATGTTATGAAACCCTAATCTAAGCTGCTCATAAATATTACTACTATTTTTTACATTTAGATCCTCATATTGTTTTTGTGTTTCAGGCTCTCTCAAGACAGAAGTGAGAATTTCTGCCTTGCCTGTATAATTTGATTCACCCATGGTGCCTTTCAGGAGCATATTGCTCTATTGTTTCAAACTTTTGGCTCATTTCTGCAAGGATTTCCTCTAAATCGTTTGCTTCTTGCTTTTCAGTTTTCTTTCCTTTTCGATCAGCGATTGGCAATCTATTTGATCCTGTTGCAAGTTCTGACTCCTGAAGTAAATTTATATTATTTATATTGGAGAGGGGCTTTCTAGTGCTACTTCTAGCTCGTGTACTACTTCTTTTGCTATTTAAAAACACTCTATCGGTGTAATTAATCTTTTTTGGACTCTGATTTCTCTTTGCTTGTTGCTTACATATGTGGTATTCACTTTTATATGCACCTTTTTTTGAGTATTCTTTTCTTTCTTGATTCTCTTTATTATTGAAAATGTAGTTCTCTCCATAACGATAATTTTTATCCCACTTTATTTGAAGATTGTAATAATATGGATTTGTTAATTTTGCTTTTTGTAGATCTACCATTGATGCAAAATATATAAATGCTGCTTCTTTCTGATTGCCATTTCTGTTGTCTGGTATATATACCATCTTTACTTTAAAGTTGCTAAGTTGGCGCTTCACATGCATTATATGGCACCCCTCTTAATATAAGTTTGAATTCATTTCTGAGCCTCAAGTCTTTTGTGTTAAATTTGCCACTTGTTACTCTTGCTATTTTTCTCATTTCATAATGGATTGCCCAGGTATTCATAAGAAGGTGCTTTTTTTCCTCATTTGTACATCTAACTCTAACAGACACCTTTTTATATTTCCTGATCTTGCCGATGTGGGTAAGTCCCATATAGTTAAACTCAATTTCTTGTAAAAGGCTTCTTGTTGTTTTTAGAATTTCTTCTTGGTATAGTCTTGTGCCCACATGGATTTATATATATCTTCACTTCTATTTAGTGCATCATCTATTCCAGTTTTACCTTCTTCTTCATTTAATTCTTCTCTTTTTTTGACTATACCTATCCATTCTTTCATTTTTTGTAATGCTTGGTCTTCTTGTCCGAACTCAGTATAGATTAAAGTCACTTTAGTTTCTGCACCTTCTGTGTTATCTTTTTTTAATATTTCAATTTCACTCTCATTAAGGTTCATTTCCACTAATCTTAATAAAACTGCTTCTTCTTTTTTTCTGGCAGTTAGATCTTCTGTATTATCTGCTATTTTACATTTTCTTTCTAAGGTTTCTTCTCGGATACTTGGTTCTTTTTCTTTTGTGTCAAGTTCCATTTTTGTTGATGTACAGAGTAATTCTAATCTTTTTTTCTCATTTAGTTTAAGTCTTTCTTTTTTCATACTTGTTGTAACCTCAGTTACTTTACCAAGGAGTACCTGTTTCTCGATTGATAAATCTTTATTTTGATCAACTTTACATGAGGCCTATTTGTAAGATTTGATTGCACTGCAGATTGTTGTTATAAATTCTGTGTCTTGGTATCCAAGATATCTTGCTATATTTTGATTTATATTTAACATAAATCTACTTTACTCTGCAAATATTTCTTGTCGTTTACTTTGTGATGCCGAAGCAAAATCTTTAATTAGCATTATGTGTTCACTATTTGTATATTATATTATATTCATGCTATGAGTATGTTGTGTGATTATCTTTTCGAACTTTCTAGAATGCACGTTTGTTCTGCTATAAGTAAACATGTGATGAAATATTTGTTTGTTTGTACACGTGTTGTTTGTTTGTTTGTTTGTTTATGTGTCTTATAATGATCTGCAATTCAGGGTCTAGATGTATCCCTCAAAAAAAACAGAAAAAATTTTTAAAAGTGATTTTTTCGAAAAAATATGTCTTTAACTGAAGAAAAATCTAACGCTTGTATTAACAACTTGGTTGCTATTTTAACAAAGTATGTGTATTTTTAGGTGCTCTTTCTTTTTACTTAGACTACTTTGTATTTTTATTACTAAATTTTTCTTTTGTCCAAAATTGGTGCAGATGATTAGCAGAAAGAGTTTTGTATGATCATCAAAGAATAACAACTTTTATTATTACACTTTTAGTGATTTACTAATAAAAATCAAGACTTGTCTTAAAACTAAAATTTTTTTTATAAACAAAAAATATATAAAATTTAAAAAAATCTAAAGAAGAAATTATATAGTAAAAATTTCAATACAAAAACTTTAAACTTTTATTGTGCTAAAGTTTTTTAATAATTTTAAAAAATTTTTTAATAAAGTTAATAAAACAAATCTCAAATTAAATATTTTACTTAGAAAATATATAGCTAAAACCAATATTTAAAATTTAATTAAAAAATTTAAAATTTAAAAAAGTTTGCAAGCAAATTTGGCTGCAAAACAATTTAAAGGATAAGTATTAATTTATACATTTTATTCTTTACCTTTTGCTTAATGAAATTTTTTTTAACCAAGAAACAAGTTGACTAGATTAAAAATAATTTATATTGATATTGTAATGTTTATTCATTTCTAAACTAATATGTTTATCTTATCGCTATATCAAAATAGTGAATAAGAATACTATGCATTAATCAAACAAATTTAGAACTTAAGAAGTTCATTTTTTATTCATAGAAAAAGGTAATTTATTTTTAAAAATCAACTAAAGTGGTTATAATTTTTATATGAAAAATGCAAAAAAAAAAAAAATTTATATAACTATATATATAAGAAACTATCGTTTAATTTGGTGAATATCTTGAATTGACCATATTTCACCATTTACTCTTAGCAATAGAAGATTTTCCAAGGTATATAGGTTAAAAGACTTCTCTAGTTCATATAATAATATTTTACAAGTTAAAACAAACATTCTACTGCATTAGACGTAGGCAGTGAATAAAATTTGATGTGCACATGTGTATTCTGCATATAGAAAATTTTTTTGTATACAAAAAAATATAATACTGTGCACAAAGTGCATACAACTTTTTAATAAATTATTTAAATAATGTACGCTATATCGTTAGCCCTACGATTACAGTATGATTCCCCAAAAGTCACTTCCCACCAACTCATTCTCTTGACACTATAATATCAAATATATTTCTTACTAAAAAAATATGCTTTAGATGAAATAGCATGTCAGCATTATAGTGTCAGTAAAATGAGTTTGCAGGGAAGTGGCTTTCGGAGAATTGAACAACTATTTGTTTTACTGTATCAACTTTGTGCACATTGAATCTAAAATTTGGTGTGCATTGTGCATCAAATTTTGACTCTGAATTTTATTCACTGGACATAGGAGGAATGATATTCATATTCATATACTTTGATTCTTCTGATTTGCGTTTTTTTGCAACTAATTCCTTTATAGTTAAGGGACTTTCTTCTACAATTGATTGCACAATAATAAATGCTTCAAGCTTTTGCTTTTCACCTAATGTCAATATAGCTTCCTGTTTGCATAGAACTTTGACTACAGTCTCTTCGAAAACTAGATTGTGAATTATTACTGCATTCTTTTCTAGTCGACTTTCTAACTTTGGACATTCCTCTATTAACAGATTGAAGTAGGCATGGATATTATCCATATTTATAGAATCACTCTATAAGTCATTAATTGCTTTAGAAAAATATTTAAGCCGTTTAATTAAATGATCAACTTCATTGAGATTCAATTGCTTAACTAACGAAATATCATGACCTGTATAAATATAAAAATATAGAATAAAAAAAAAATTAAATAAAAAATAAAATAATAAAAAAATAAATAATAAAAAAATAAAATAAATAAATTAACCTGAAAATCTATTGTTCTGAGTAATGTGAGGAGCAAGTTCCTTAAATCGTTTGAGCATTTTCATAATATTTATCCAACATGTTGCATTGTCTAATATAGGTTTTAATAGCATTATTTTTGCAAGTTTTTCACAATTCTTGTAAGTTCACATCTATACACAATTGTATAAATCTAACTTACAAGGGTAGACAAAGAACTAATAAGGTTATTAATAGCTAAATTTAGACAGTGTGATGCATATCTAACCAACATAAAACTCAAATCGTTAGCTATTTTACAATTTGTACTATAGTCATTATTTGAAAATAAAAGAATGTTTTCAACACTCTTGTCATACGACTCTAAAACATCTTCAAAAAACTTAGCATGTGCATGTGCACTTTGGGTAGTGTGATTTTCAAAGGCTGAAAATGCTAGTAAAACCAAATTTTTAGACTCATAATTAGTTTGATATATTCAGAACATTCCAACGAAGTGAATGGCATTATTTGTCTATCTGTTGAACATAATTTCTAACTTTTCTGATAAAATATTTCTTACTTTCTCTCATACAATATATGCTAAACTACTAAGATACTTGCTAACTGTAGAAACATCCAATTTTGAAAGACTGGTATGCGAGATGAAATTGGGATTCTCACATACATTAAGAAGGAGTTGACACTTCATAATAAGGCTCACCCAGTTAAAAATATTGAACACACTTACACTATAGTTAAGCATATTATCTGATGTAGTGGCATTTTTGATCTGCTGTTGGTAAATCAACTTAAAGTTTTCATGTTTTGCTTCTAAATGGTTTATTAAATTAGTGTAGCCTGATCCTTTTTTTTTGGGTTATTAGCTGTGATCCAGGAGAGCATAAATCAAAGTGATACTTGCTGTTATTTGCAGGTTAAAAAAAGGCCTCAACATAGCATTTATTTGAAACTTTTGTACTCATTGTAATCAATTTAAAAATAATATTATTATGTTTTTTTTTAAAAAAAAACACTTGATTGCTCAATTTCTTTATATGCCTTTTTTTTCTTAATTGTATAAGCTTTTTTTATTTATTTAATCAAGAAAGCTTTTTTTTATTTATCTAATCATAAAAGCTTTTTTTTATTTATCTAATCATAGAAGCTTTTTTTTATTTATCTAATTGTATAAGCTTTTTTTTTCTTTGTTAAAAATCATATATAATAAATTCTTTTTTGTCAGTAATTTTGATGTCAAGATCAGCAATTTATCACATTTTATAAACTGCGGCAAAATTGTAATTAATTGTTTTAATTGTGGCTGCGCCACCAATCAATTAATTGTAATCAAATAATTGCAATTAATTGCCTTCACAATCAATTATTCAATAGGCCTGATCCAGAGTAAGCGAAGGTCTATTTTTAATTTTTGTGTATTTATTTATGTACGTTTTTAGTAAATTCAGCATAACCATTGTCACAGAAATTTTTATTAATATATAATTGTTGTATCATAATCATACGATAGGGATATTTCATGATTATATTTTGTCATAATAATTTGATCATAGATTATGATTAATAATGCATTGTATCTAAATTATAATTATACAGACTAACGCGGATAAGAAGCTAAATAAGAAGTGTGCAGCTTATATCAAATACTTAGACCAATTTCTCTCTCTAAGTGATTGGTTAATACTCAAAGATTCATGTTGCAAAATGCATATTGATTGATAATGTTTAATTGATTAAACAAGAAACGTTCTGAGCATACTTAACTGAAATATCATGTAAAACCTGATATTATATATGAAGAGGCATATTTAAAAGGCTGCAACACCAAGTTATTGTTTAAGCTGCAGCTTGGTCGGCTTGGCTTTATTATGCCGTCAACAGCTCTAAAGACTATCTGAAGACATAAAAAAAAAAAAAATTTATGTAAATTATCATCATTAGCTTTGAGACAAAAAAGTCGAATGTCCATTATGGTTAAACAAATCTCATATGATATTTGAATATAGTACTATGTGATATAATCGATCATTGATTATAATGGTTTCAAATTTTCCTGAAGTTTATTATAAATATATGCACAATTTTATAAGTTTGAAAAGAAAAATAATCTGAAATTTTTTTTAAAAATAATAATAATCTAGTATTACTAAGTGAAAATTAATGGAAAACCAATATAAAATTAAATCCTTTTCTGTTCTTATTTATTATTTTGCTATTGCTATTACCTTGGCACATTCAACTATCAATGATATGGATCTTGATTTAGTGAAACGTCACGATCATAATTTAGAAAAATTATTATTTAATTATTAGGTTAAGCATTGTATTATCTTTCAATATCATGTCCAAATTTCTTTTTCAAAATTTTTAATCTATATATCCATTTATTTATCTAAAATCATGAATAGGGAGTAGGTCTTTTATTCTATTATCCAATATTATTATCATTTGAATTCTTTTTTAATTTTTAATCTAATATTTCATTTATTCATATTGTTATCTAAAATAATGAATAGTGCATAAATATATTTATACATTTTTCCAATACTGTTATCTTTTGAAAAATTTTCAACATAATCTTCTTTTATGAATATGAATTATTTAAATAACAAAATAGTCAGTAAGTATTTCATTTTGTTATCCAATATTCATAGACAGGCATTCATCTGATTGACTGATGTAAATCAATTGCCGGGTAACTTATTTATACAGTTTCAAGCAGGGTTGGTAAAATTGGAGGTCATTTGCCTTTTTTTCAAATGACCTAGGCCATTTCGGACTAAAATTCATAATAAAATTGGGTCATTTGAGGTCATTTGAAGGTCATTTGAAGGTCATTTACCATCCCTGGTTTCAAGTACTTTTTTGAGAATATAATGTTTCATTGACAAAAAATCACTGTAAAAGCAATTTCTAACTTTGAAAGAATTCTGTATTCATTGTGCAAAAATTATCAAAAATAATCAGTAACTCCAAGAACTTCACTTAGAAACGAATATTTTTACTATTTATTGTAGTATTAGTTATATTAACAGTATATAAGTTCTAAATGCTGAAAACAGCCAACAAAAAAAAAAAGAAGGTTGAAACGTTACATGTAAGATCTATACCTAAAGAACTTTGTTATACTATATTACATGTTATTATACTAAAAAGCTTATACTAATGCTCTTATTTTATTTATTTTATGTATTCTGAATACTATAGAGTAAGCCATTTGTAACTTCGGTTAAGTAGTAGGTTGATAGTATGTACAGTATATGAGTATTATTGTTTCATTAATTATATTAGCTAAAGGTTGTGTTGTATTTCTAATAAAGGCCATGATAATGAAATAAAATCGAATTATTTTGATTTTTTCAAAAGATAATAAATAAAGAACAAAATAGTTTCGCTAAAAATTTATTCACGTATTAACTCTTTAATGAGTTGGGTATTTAATAATAAATATTACATTCATCTTACTTTATGCATATCTATCTGTTTTCTAACCTTATGCGATAAATTCTTTGTATGTAATTATTGGTTTGTAAGCTTCTTTAACGAAGATTTCTTCACCGTAGTATTAAAATGATAAACGTTTTAAAAATTTCCGTAATTTGATTGGTTAATTATCACGGGAAATCAATATATGTACCACGTAGATCATATGAATAAAATGATCTTACACTTAAATTATGGTAAAATAGAGAAAGCAGATAAATTTCATAATCATATAATATAGCATGATGATATGAGATAACAACACGTTGGTACGATGATAATTTTTTTGATCGGAGACTATGCGAAGCGGCATTTTCTAAATAATCAAAAAATATTACTATACCAATGTGAGGTATCTCAGAATTATCATGCTATATTGGTATTATAGTACAGCAGTCATTGATTATAGATTATACTATTTATGCTTTTTTAAAAATTTCTTTAATTCGTATGGTGCAATATACTATAACTATAGATGACGTATGCATCGTGTAAAATAACGAAAGTGATTTATAACATAAATAGTGTAATACTCATGATCAATAGTGGCCGCGTTATAATTGAATTTTTTACAGTAATTCATGATAAAAAATCATGAAAATTCTGGTATTATAATTAGTGTTTCGGCCTAAACCTCCGAAATGTTTCGCCCAGAGGAATTTTAGTTTCACCCTATAAGTCCGAAACCCTCTAAACTAGTTTTGCCCAATTTGATCTGCAAATGATCTGCAAAATCAGGTTTAGCCCAAAACACTGATTATAATACAAACTAACTCAACTGCGTATTATGTAAAATTTTATAATAACCTGTAATAGAAATTAAAATAATCACAAATAACATAGCATGATAACTGGATTTATTAGTTATATAGCTATATAATAACATTTAAATTTTGAATAAAAAATCTTTTAATAGTATAACTTTATAATAGCATTTACTGTAAGTTATAAAACAATAACAATACACAATAGATTTTTTAATAATCTAAACACAAATATTATATAAGTATTAAATTTTCTTAAATTAATCTACCTTATTAAACTAACTTATATGATACTCACCAAGAGGAATATCAGCAGAATCTATAGCTTTACTTGCCAAAGTTTCTAATACAGTATAGTTAATTTAATAATAAAGTAAATAAATAATAAATTAAAACGCGTCATATGACGTCCTCTTAAAGGAAGCTCAAATATATATATATATATATTATAATTTTTAAAATATGTACCTTTAATAGCACTTGATATTTTCTGAGTGTTGATGATTTTGCTAGTATACATAATATCTGGATGTTTTGGTGAAGTTGTGGGCAATTTTTTGACTATTTTATCTGCAGCTAAGAATTGCTTTTTAAATTTATCTGCTTTATCCGAACTTTTCATGCTTTTATTCCAATCGTAAAGTTTATCCCTAATGTTATAAGCAGTAGGTCGTTTTTGTGGATCAGAATCCATGCATTTCATAGCTAATTCAATATAGCAATCTGGAGTTCCAGGAGCAAATTCAGGCCGCAATCCATTGCGAATAATTTTAATTGCAAGACCTTCATCGAATTGATAACCATCAAAAGGCCTTTGCCCAGTTGACATTTCTGACATTATAACTCCAAACCCATAAATATCAGCGGCTTTTGTAAACTTTTGACCCGACAAGACTTCTGGAGCAACATAAGGCATAACTCCATAAATGCAATCTTTTGAATCACTTTCACCATGTTTTTTTGACAAACCCATATCCGAAATATAAGATTGTATAACATTGCTAATACCTTTATCTTGCAGAATATTACCACTGTGGAAGTCTGCATGAATATACCCTGCATCATGAATATTATATAATTCTTTTGAAATATCTTTAAGTAGCTTTAATTTGGTTTGCCAGGTAAGCGCTCGAAAATCTTTTCTTAAAAACTTATAAAGATTTCCATTATTTACGAATTGAAATACCATCATGCATTCATTTGTTTTTTTATTTTGAGTTAGTCCATATATTTTAAGCTTACTACCTTCAAAACTACATTTAGTAAGACTTTCAAACTTTGTAAATTTATATAAATTAGTTTTCACATAATAAAAATTATATAATAATGATTTAACTTACTTCATTTAAAAGATCAAGATTTTCCTCAGAACCAGATAAGGTCTTGAGAGCAACAATGCTATATGGTTTGCGCGCTCTCTCATAAGTTTTCCCAATTTCTTTGATGTTTCGTATACCATCTAACCAGGTTGCAGAAAATATAGAACCAAATCCTCCTTCACCGATTTTTTTAATATTAACTAACCTATCAAATGAAATCCACTCGATCATACTTTCATAAGTACGAGTTCTAAGTTGTAACGCTTTCATGCAATCATCAATCTTTTTATTTCCACTTGTCCATCCGTGAATGATTATGACAGTATCGCATATCTGACACCACGCTTTCTGCGTATTAAATTCATTACAATATGCACATTTTCCATATTTAGAATTTCTATAAGATATATAAAATATTTATTTCAAATTTCATATGATTTTAAACTTTATATTGAATTTACCGGTAATTAATTTTTATACTTACCGGCTAAATTAATGTGATTGAAATGATTTATACGTAAAGGGAAATAAGTATTTATGATCTTGTTTTGTGAACTTGTTTTGCTGTTTTTAATTCAATTGGTTAATAAATGTTCTTTATACTCACGCGCTGAATAAAATTAATTTAAACGTAATGGTAAATAAGTTTTTATGATCTTGTTTTGTGAACTTGCTTTGCTGGTTATTTAACAGATATATAGTTTATTAAAGGGTAATTTGACAAAAAAACATCAATTTTAATAAGCGTTATGTACATACCGAAAATTAATTGAGCAAAGTCTATTTATTTAGTTTATGCGCATAAATTAAAAAAATTATTGCCTACTCTCTAATAATTCAATGCGTATATAATTAATTAGTGAATATAGATACAAATAAAGCACAATAACTTCATAATTACTTTTCAATGATTTTTTCCAAAAGGTTTGATGCCGATTCATCATTTTTCTCAATTTTCAGTAATTTGTTCAAATCATTAAATGATTCTTTATAATTTTTCATTAGATGATAAGCTTCTGCTCGATATCTTAGTGCAAATTTGTTGGTTGGTTCAATATCAAGCAATTTTGTTAGATCATTAATTGCATCATCATATTTTTCCATTAGATAATATGCTTCTCCTCGATATCTTAGTGCAAATTTGCTGTTTTGCTTAATATCAAGCAATTTTGTTGGAACAATAATTGCATCATCATATTTTCCCATAATGAAATTAAATTTTCCTCGAAATTCAAGAGCAGCATCTTGATTTATTTTCAGTGAATTTTCTAAATCTTCAAGTGTATTTTTTAAATCTTCAAGTGTATCTATATATGTTGTATTAATATACTCATTAAAAAATTCGATCCATTTTGCTTTCAATAATTAATCATTAATATCATCATTAGTAGTCTCTATTTACAAAGAATTCAGATTAAATTATAAATCAAAGAAAACATATATTTATCCCTTAAACGGTTTTGCAGGCAAATTTGCCTGCAATTTTGAAAATTTTTTAAAATTTTTCAAATAAAATAAAATTTAACTAATAATATATAATATGCTTTCTTATAAAATATATTTTTTATAATATATTTTATTAACTTTATTATAATTTTTTTTTAAATCATTAAAAAAATTTTCGAATATTAGAAAAATAAATTTGTGTAAATTTACACAAATTTAAAGTTTACAAAGTTTATAATATCTTAAGATCTAGCGAACATAATTTAACGATTTTAGTACCATTCGAACCGTCTCATTGAGACGAATCGAATGGTACTAAAATTGTTAAATTCCGATCACTAGATCTCAGGATATTAATATTTAACCAATTCTTACATAATCTCAAAGATCTCGATATCTAAGGATCAGAGTTTGATAATTTCAGTACCATTCGATTCAGCTCGAAGAGGCGGTTCGAATGACACCAAAATCGTTAAATTCTGATCACTATATCTCGAGATATTTGAAAAAAACGATGTGCGGCGCAGTTTTCTGTAAGATTCAAATTGTTTTCGTTAAGTTTCTATGTGAAACTATGCCGCAAATCGTTTTTTGCAAATATCTCAAGATCTAGTGATCAGAATTTAGCGATTTTGGTATCATTCGAACCGTCTCATCGAGACGAATCGAATGGTACTAAAATCATTGTATTCTGATCGCTAGATATCGAGATAGTTAAGATTTTGTAAAATTGGCTAAATGTTAATAACTAAAGAACTAGTGACCAGAATTTAAAGATTTTAGTACCATTCGATTCGTCTCAATGAGACGATTCGAATGGTACCAAAATCGTTAAATTCTGATCACCGGATCTCGAGATACTATAAAATTATTAAAACCTTTTAAAATCCCAAGTTTATTAAATTTATGCGAAATTTATTTTTTTAATAAACGATAAAAATTTTTGTTTTAAAATGAATATTATTATTTTTAATATATGCTATAAAATTTTATTAAAATTGTAAAGTTAAAACTAATATTTACTAGAAAAACAGATACTGTTAGATATACGGAGCAAATATTTACCGATAAATTACACAAATATGCAAGAATATGCAGGTAGATTATCAGATGATCGGAATTTATATAATATTTTTTGGTACGTATTTATTTATCTATTGTACTCTAAACAACTCTAAACAATAAAATTTTTATTTATATTTTAATTTTAAAAAATAAATCAGGAGTAATTTTATATCAAAATCGCAGGCAAATTTGCCTGCAATTGCTTACCGTTTAAGGGATAGTAAGGTACTATAGTAAGGTATTATAATAAGGTACTATGGTAAAGTACTATGATGAGGTACTATAATAAGGTATTATAGTAAGGTACTATGGTAAGGGTAAAGATATTTATCACCTGATTTTTTAGGGTAGGGGTTGGGAGCAAAATTAGGTATTATATATTATCGTTTAGATTAGCCAATCAAATTTTGATATATATATATATATATATATTTGACAATACTGCAATACAGTAAGATATCTATTTAATAAATCTAGTATGAACAGTATATATATATAAACATAGATGGGATCTAGTTATTACTTTATAAATTACTTCAACTTTTCAACTTTATATTATTTTAATATCAGAATTGCCAACTAGATCAACTGAACCATTTTCAATAGTTATTAATAAGTATCTCTTTGTGGGTGCAAAGATAGATTTACAGTATGTTCTTTATTTAAAATATATTTATATATTTTATAAAACCAACAAATATTGCTAACACTACATGGAAGAGTCAATAAATAACGATCAGACTCAATATACAGAGCAGACTTTGGCCTCTTGCACAGCCGTAAAAACCGGGCATATGGCAAGTGCTTTTGTAGAAGACATTTTTTCCTTCTCAATCACCAATTCACCCCACCCTATTAAGGAGACATGCTTTAACAAATTCCTTTACAAATATAATCTTTCTCTTCTCTTATCACCTCAAACTTTCAAATCATTTTTACAACATTTCCTTAAAAACTCCTTTTTTCGACCATACAAAATTTCTGTTAACATTATAACTCTTGAAACCTATATCTATCTTGATATTACTAATACTATCCTACAAGGCCACATCACACTTTCTCCTCAACAATACTCTGTCTATTACAAATCTTCTATAAGATCTACTTGCTTTTCTAGCAGCTCATCTATTCAACCTACACAGCCCTGCTCTCATGATCTACACCTCACTATTGCTACTCACAATGTCAGAGGCTTTAATGTCACCTCCAAGAGGCAAATCTGGCAAGACTATTGTATTAACCACAATATCTCTATTGCCAGTATTACTGAAACCAAGATT
>CAJVPY010003634.1:0-13792 GCA_910591965.1 Dentiscutata erythropus
ATATTCCACACAACGAAGAGCTGGCAACACGTATTTGTCTAGGTTATAGACCTGAAATCAGATGCGAAGTTCCTCAACTACTTTTGGATCTGATGAATAAATGCATAGACGCAGAATCTCGAAACAGACCAACTGCTGAAGAATTAGCTAATACGTTGAATCGTTTTTTTGGAGATTTAAAAGATAAAAAAACTGAATTATATGAGCAAGTTAGAAATCTTAAAGACTTGGACAAAAATTTCTTAACATATGATCAAGTCAAATCGGCACAATTCAAATACCAGACACATCCACAAGCTATTTATACAAGTCGGCTTTTGAAATATCAAAATCTCCCTAAACCAATAAATGCTAAGCCAGTAGTTGCAGGTAAGAATATTATCCAACAAAAATATTGAGTTTAAAGTATTCTTTTTTCATACTTATTAATGGTAAACTTGTTTAGTAAGCAACTCTGTTGAGCGCCCAAATTTTGATTAATGTTTTAATGATATATAGTTAGTATCTGATATATTTTATAATTATTAATTGATTTTTTCAATCTGCAATTGTTTTTTAAATAAAATAGATTATTGGGGCATGCTATTATTGCTATGTACGTACTATATATATTGATGTTTATGCAACATTTATATAAAAAACATGGTTTACCTGTACTGTACAATATAGCTGAGCGAAATAAATAAATATTTATAATTGGTTTAAATAGAAATTATCTTAATCTGGCGCATAAATGATAAACAAGCTAATTATTGGACAGTTTCAGTTTTTGGACACCATGTCCAAAACCAAAACTAAATTTAATTGGTTTTCACAATCATTATATATGCGTATATATCATGATTCGGAATTTCTAAGGTTAGAGTAGAGATTTTAAGTATAATATTCCATTCTAATCTAAGTAGATTTCCACTTACAACATATATAATCTATTCATAATTTTCGCTAGCCAGTTAAATATTTTCCAACAAAATTGTACTCGAATAGTGCTCAGGGTTAGTTTAAAATTTTTTCCTGAATCAAGTTAATTCAGGTCAAAACTTTGAACCACACCTCTGGGCGTTACTTCCAATACCCAAATCAACATTTTTCTATATACTGTACTATTTAATTTTTTTTTTTTTTATATATAATAAATATAAAAAACTTTATATTAATTATTATTTATATATATGAATATTATATATGACGGAAAGAGAAACCTGTAGTCCTAAAAATAAATTAATATAATTTTTACAGTAAACTGTTTTTAAGTTGCAGGTTTTCTCTTCCTGTTACTTATATGTATGTTACTAATTTCAAAATATTTTGGACAATTTTGGGCAATTTTGAACAGTTTTGGACGGTTTTTGAGCATGTTCAAAACTGTCCAATCAAAAAATTAAATTGGACATGTTCAATCCCATCATTGAATTATGGTATAAGCTATAATAGTTTCCATTGTATCTTTAAAATCGAATTGTTTGTTATATTATTTGTGCTCACAAAAGTAAAAACTGCACTATATTAAAAATTTTTTTTTTACTTTCTTTCTCATATTATTATATTGAGTTTTTCTTTGCCTATTTCAAGCACTTATCCAAGCAGTTTTTCTTTTAAAAAAAAACTTTTATATTTTATACAGCTTTTGCAGTTCTTGAGCATTTTGCTAGGCATTATATAATCAACTAGAACCATAAGTAAAAAGGAACATTTTTAAACAAGGTTAATTATTAATATTAATAAATACAGTATATTAAAATCACATTAAATTTAAACACAATGATATGGCTTTTTTTTCAGAAACAATATATTTATTTCAAAACTAACTATGTTATATTTAGGAATGTAATTTTTGACATTATATATTAGAACTAAATGAACTGCCAGTGAAGTGAGCGAACAGCTAATTACAGTGTGATTGAAATTCTCCTTATAAGGTCTGAACAAATATACCGTATAAAAAACATAACTGTTGCCCTCTTACTTCTAAACAGGTTATAACCTTCGGTAAAAGTTAACTGGGTATGAGCTAATCTAATGCGAATAACTCTCCTGTTTTACTATTGTCAGATGGAGGCTATTTTCTGAAGTAATGTTATTTCCAAAATAAGAATAAAACCACTGGAACCATAGTTAAATTTTTTTTAGATTTTTGTTTTTATAACCTGCATATGACCCGGCATATGCTGTTTTCATTAATTTTGGAACATCTGGTAAAAATTGTTTGGCCGATTATGTAATAATGAGCATATTTTGCTAATGACAGAAATAATATATATAGATATCACTATTTTTGCACTTCAGATTATACTATATTCAGTTGCTATTACTTCTGAGAAGTTGGATATTTCAAATTCAATAGCAATTATTTCAGATAAACTAGCATTTTTAAAATGTTTACTATAGACGAATAAGTTAATGGTTCCTCAATATTTTTCATCTGATTCATACTGATTTCTTTTTGGACTATACTGTATTTTAATAATTCATTATAATTTATATTACATAAATAAATGAAATACTTTTATAGATTTTTACTATAATTTGTTTATAATTTTCAATGCAGTTTCGACAAATATTAATAAAAATTTGGTTGTTTGGGATTATAACTTGAGTTATATTTTCTTTAGTCCGGTCAACAAATTCTTGTTCATATCGAACTTAAAAATTAATTTTGGATAGTTGACATTGTAGTATCGTTCAGAATACAATCGCTATATTACCAATCAGTCCAAATCAAAAGTTTATCAAAAACTTATCGAATCGGCCAAAATAATCAATCGGTCAATTTTTTACCAGATGTCCCAAGATTAATGAAAACAGTTGTAACAAAAAATAAAATTTTTAATTTTAATTTTGCTTTTATGACCCGGCCGGGTTACGAGAAACAGAAAAATTATTTTGCATGGCCTAATAATACAAGATATAAATATTTAAATAAACATTAATAGACAATAAATTATTAATTTTAAAAAAACTGAGATATCTTAATTGATTATATTAGAATACAGAGTTTTTTTTTGTAAAATAAACACAACCAAATAAATTTGTAAATAAATTTTCTAAGCTAAATATAATAAATAAAATTTTATAATATATTAATATAATGTAGCTATTTGAAAGCACAATTAATAATAAATAAATAACCAAATATGCAGATTACTTGGACCAGAAAATCACTAATGCAAAAAGAGCAAAACTATCTTTAGACTAATTGAATCTGTATAAACAAAAGAACCAGAAGCTTCTATAATACACTAAAATTTTATCATCTATATATTTTTTTAGACCATAATAACAATACTTATAAAAGAAACAAACTAGAATTAAACCTGGTTCTGGCCAAAGAATATTGGTTAGATCTTACTATATTTGTTAAGTTAGTAATATGTCTTTAAAAGCTTTTTACCTAAAGTATTAAGATTTACTCCTGAAAGAAAACATAGAGGCATGACGATCACATTCAATGTTGTGCTATTTGTGCTATTTCTAATTATAATATATATAAACTTAAATTAGGAAAGTATTAACCTATTAACTTTTAAAATCACTGTGTTAAAATAGTGCTGCTCACTTCACTGACAGTCATTCACCAAAAGTTCATTTAGTCGATATTACATAGGGGTTAAGGCTAGTGAAATGATTGTATGTGAAGGAGAATACATTAAAAAGTTCGTGATTAATAGAATGTACATTTCTATCGCTTCTATAAATAAAAAATATTATAAAATTTACTAACCTTATGCAGACATTGGGTTAGAATATTTTGATTGATTAATTGATTCTTGAATTATATCTACTTCATTAGTATATTCAGATAAAAGTTCTTGTTTAGCTAAATGAATTTCATTTTCATTTATGCCAACAATATTTGTTGTAATTGTACTATTGTGAATAGAAGTTTCTATTCAGTAGTTACACTAGTGATTTTGTTGGATGAAATGATGCATCTGCTTCTTTTCTAGGTGAGTTTCTTAAGGAAAAAAAAGATTCATTAGATATCACAAACATAATGCTGAATCATTTAATAAATTAATATTTACAAATTGTGTCTAAACCAGAGACATTAATATCAGTAATTAATTCTTTTAACAAATTCTACTATCTATCTTCCTGGTGAATTTATTGTTCTAGGGAATGATCACAATAAAAATTTCATGTGGGTTTAATGGAAGCTCATAATCATGACTTTATAGTTGTCCCATTCCCATAGGCCATGAACATTAAATTTGTCTATACGACGTCCATAGTTCTCCTTCAACAAATATGTAGAGCCTTGATGTAATCTGAGATAATTAGTTATGTGAGTCATTAGCTCATAAAATATTTGGTTAATGTCAAAATAAGTATTAATTTACATGGCTTCCATTTTGCTCGCGGGTGTATATTGCTTTATTCTCAGCAAAATTTTATTAATTCATCGACAGACTTAGACAATGTTAATGCTGGGAATGACCTTAGTTAGCCAGAAATTATAAGTGAAGTATCAATGATCGAAGTAACAGAGTTGCTCTCTGTTTGTGTTAAAAATGCAGATTATCCTGCCTTTATCTGTTATAGGGCTTGAAGTGAAGTTAAAGCCACAAAACCTCTTGAACTATCATTAATTGTCATACGAGGTTGCCATTAATGATCTTGGCCGATAACTAAAAAAAAAATTGTCTAAGCCAATTTTTCGACCTGATGGTCGATTTTTTTGAAATCAGCCAATCTAATAATTATTCAATTACTTGCTATCTAGTTGACTAAATTTTCGGTTAAGCCAAGCCGATAAAATTTATCCACCTGATCGGTCAAAAAATTTTGTCAGCTAATACTAAGGTTATTAGCTGCCATTCGGCATTTAATTTTTTTGGGTTCACAATGTGTAACTAATACGAATCGAGGGATTGATTCTCTACGGAACCCGGGTAGCATTTTTTGTTCTTTATACTTTCATCAGTCGTGTAACGATCTTCCAAATTTGGGACAAATCACAATATATAACGATAAGGGTTTATCATTATGAATCTATTTCACTCTTTCTTTTTTTTTGTTGCCCCTTTCAATAAGATGGATATTCGTATCTTACAATCATATCACCTACCACGACCGCTAGGTAAACCAATCACCAAATGTGTTGCAACACAAGACTGGTTGGCCGTTAAAGTGGTTCCACAACGAATTCACGTATTTTTTAAGGAAGCGCTTAGAGAAATCTGGCGTTTTCCAGCTGATCCGATTGAAATATCGCAGGATGGATTGTATTCAGAAACAACTAGTGGTTCAGCTGTTTCTTTTCTTGTTTTAACTGCTGATGGTTCTATCTGGCGTATACCCCTGGTTCAACGGCAAAAAAGGTTTTTTATAATTATACGTTTTGTAAGTTTATTCTCTATTTTTAAATTATGTTAATTGTTTTTCCGGTTTGATTTAGAAATTATGAAGCCGATAGTCAAGATCCAACTCCATTACGTCAGATCAGAAGAATTAGTGAAACAAATAATAATAAATCACTGCTACAAACTTCACAAGCTTCACAAGCTTCGATATTTGGTCCAGCACGTAATATTGCAACGACAACGGTTGCTGAATACAATTCACTTTTTTCTCCACCAACTTTGATAACTGTTACAGACGTTCATAAAATTTTGCAACAGGTATCTTTAAATAATTTGTTCTTCATGATTGGATTTTTGTATGATTTTTTATAATATTTTATATTTTAAAAATTAGGCTCGTATTTGTTCATTACGACCTTACAACCTTTTTAACCGTAATGGTATGCTAATTATATCCGAGGATGGTGAAATCGGGTTTCTTTCGTTAGTAAATCGAATTCCTTCAAACCAAGTCTTATTTCGACAAGATACACAAAATACTGAAAACGACCTTTCAGGTCCCAAGATCACATGCAATTTAATAAATATCCTTTACAAAAAATTTGGTTCATGCTATTTATGCTCGATAATATATTATAAAGTTTAGATATTTTTCTTGACACATCAAATAATTACTCAGCTCAAGTAATCATAAAGTTTATGGGAATTCAGTGAACGCGAATTCTTCCAATTTTGTGACGCAAATCTCTGATGATTTGATGATGGTGGCTTTTAATAGCTCACAAAAGTAATAGATGATAAAGGAAACATTGTTATATTTGATATTAAAAATTATATTGAAAATAAATATTTTCCTCCTTCATATTATTATAGGCTTAAGGAGGAAATATTGTTGACAGGATATTCGAATGGACTAGTATTGTTTCAACCTTTGATTACTGATGCTCCACCTCCTTGTGCAGTCACCTCGTTAAATGTTGGTTCTTGATTTTTAATAGATTTGATTTTAAAAGTTCTAAAATCATAATTTTCTAATGAAATTTAACAAATTTTAGGAATCCATTCAAGCTATATATACACTTTCAATAAAACGCAAAGTCACCAATGAATCGGAATTATCGATTTTAAGGCCACTCATTGAAGAAAAAGTTGATAATGCATTTCTCTTTGTTGGGTAAATATTTTTGCTTTAATAAAGTAAACAACATGTTCTAATGTTAATCTTATTCATACAGTTTTAAAGGCACTATTGCTTTAATGTGTATGGCACCATTGAAAAATGATTCTGATGTGAAATCTATTGCTTATAAAGAATACTATGTTCCTGCACCAGTACATTCATCTTTCGCATTTAAGGTAGGTTTATTTATCTCTCACTATTCATAAAGTATTTCAACTTATTCCTAATACAGTTAATCTTTTTATCTCTTAGAACCGTTTAATAGTTGCAGTTGAAGATGGAAATATTGTTGTTATAAACTTTGACAGAGATATGTTCTCAGAAGGTAGATTTTTTATACATATCTTTAGATTTTGAAATACTGAACTTGTGAAATTAATTTACTTTCTTTTTTAGGCAAACTTGTTTCATTACATACAATTCCTATATACTTGCCTAAAGGGATTATTGTATTATCTTACCATTGCATTGTTGGTCAAGATTCTAGCGATGGGGTTTTATATGCTTTATCTAGTGACGGTCGATTGATTCGTTCAAGTTTCAAAACTACAAGGTTTTTTATAATTTGATTATTATTTATCCAGATCTTTTAATTTTAATGTTGTATTGATTCGGCACTTATAATCTCGAAAAGAACCTTTATTCTTTTATATTAGTGAAGATAAGCCAACATATATGATGAGCAATGAAGAGTTAAGGGAAGAAATCAAGAAGCAACTCAACAATATTGCAGAGTTAACTGCCAAGCAAACTACTTTGGAGAAAACAAATCAAGTATGAATAATTAAAATAATATAAATTCATTTTCATTACTCATTGTTTAAACGCGTTTCTTTCGAATTCTAAAGCTGTTGAATTCCGCAATTGCTGCGCGAAATCTGGTGATTCCTGAACTTCAACGTTTTTATAAAAGACGTGATAAAGCAAAGGATAAAAATCCTCCCCTTGAAGTTGAATGTTATCCAATTACAATGACAACTTCACTCAACGGCAGTATAATCAATCGTACATTTTTAAAGGTGCGATTGACTAGTCGATTAGGGATAAATTGGACCCATATGTGGTCACGTATCTTTTTAAATACATAATCTCGAATTGTTATATTATTGATATCGAAATATTTCCTTAATTATATATGGATGTAGTCATGATTAATATGATGAATCATTATAATTCCTCAAAACCGACGGATTCGTCACCGGTTATGTCTTATTCCGTTTCCTTAGTAGATATGATAACAGTTTGGTAAGATTGCTAATGAACTTTTTGTTGATAAATATTTGATCCTCATTATCTTTTGATTTAGGGAACGGGATATTGAAATAAATTTACGATTTCTTCATTTTCCCATATTGATAAAGCTTGGTTTATGTTTTTCACCCCCGATGCCTATTGACTCTACAAACGCAGAGCATAAAAAATGTAAGAGATAATATTGTATTAGTTATTAGTTTGAAATTTCAAGAATAATATAATAGTTAAATTTATAAAATTGTTTATTATATAAATACAAGCAAAAGCCACACATTTTCCATTGGTCAATATTCAATATGATATTTTAGATTTTATAAAGCCATGCCCTGAAAACATTCTTCAACGGATGCAGCAAGAACGACATTTTTCTATCTATCCCCCGCTACCTAATTTTATTGTGCCTCTGGAAGGCGACTTTTTTGCAACTAAATTTGACTTTAAAAAGACTTTGGAAACTTTGATCAATGTTTCTGGTAGTGATAAAGAAAGAGAGGTATTTATTAGTAACATCTGAATGATAATTAATAATATTAATTATTAATATTAATATTATTTAATATTAATATTAATATTAGTTATTATTGTCGCATTATGTTTATATATATCGTTAACGTGTAATACATTCATCAAATATGTAAAAAGGAAAACCCAATTACCAATTTTATATCTTCACTAAACATAAACACGACAATTATCAAGTTTTTTTTAAGGATCAGCAGTAATGCTTCAACCTCTACAACTAATCAAAGTGAGATAAACAATGAGACTAGCATTGATGATGCATGGAAAAGATGTCTTTCGGTGCTTCTCGGAGAAAATATTGAAATGTGTGTAATAATCTGATTTTATAATAGATATGCAAAAATATTAACATGTTTTTATCATAAAATCAAAAGGTCAGATCTTAAAGAGATCATAAAGACTGCAGATCATGCAATTTTTATAACTCCCTTGGGTCTTGAACCTGTAATCTTGAATTTAAAAAAATGTACAGATAATGTTCTTTAACTCATTGTAGTATTCTTAATTGACTAAGACTATAATAGTTCAATAAGTCTGAACCTAAACTCATTCATCAGTGGATGGATGCGAAATATCCAACGTTATTCCACAAAATTCTATAGGTGTTGAACTAAAAATAACAGCCAATTCCCCTGAAACTTTGTTATTTGTTGAAGAAGCCTTACTGGGACGGCTTGATGATTTTTCTGTGATCGACACTATCAGCGCTGCCAGTTCTGCTAACATGATGGACATTGATGAGACTGGTAATTTAGTTTTTTTTTTAAAAAAAAAAGAAATTGTACTTTACAAAAATTAAACGCTTTTTTATCTTTAATAGCCCGAACTCTAATGTCTCAAACAATCAAAGAAAAATTGATTAACCTTAAAACTGATCGTGATTCATTAATAAGGCTACGTGAACAACATGAAAATGTTGAAAATGGGGTAGCTTGGGATAATTTTGTTGAGACCGCTAAGAAGATTGAGACCAGAATCATAGAAATCGTGAATTCTTTTAGAACAGAGATGAATAATATATGGTTAAATGGTGTTGTCGAATTATAGTATTAGTTATTGAATCGTCTATAGTTAGAATAAAACTACATTGAAAGGTTTCAGATGAAACATTTTTATTTACATATGTATAGACGCAACCAATTAAACATCGCTTAATACAGTAGTAATATAATTCTACATGACTATTTTCTGGAAAAGCTGAATATTGTTATTTTATCGCCAAACTCTCGCAAGCCATTCATGCAAACTTTAATTGAAAATAGAAGAGAACTATCTACTTAGATTATTTAATTAAAGTGTTACCTTCCTAAATGCAAAATAGCTAAAGCGTTAAAAAATCCATGGAATAAATCTTTTCCTCTTTGATGCGTAATCATCCCATTCTTTTTTAAAATGATTTTTTAGCATTCGTTCTTCGGTTCTTACTCTATTCCAAAAGATCCATGTTGCAAAAACATAACCAATTATTCGGATCCAATTATTATATAAAATGAAATTAATAATATAAGGAAAATATAAATGAACATATGGTTGAATTTGATCGATCATGTATATGTTGATAGGTAACGCTAGGAATATTCCTGTGTACTGTTGTATAAATAATAATGAGTAAAGGAATCATTATGAGAATCGAGCTCAAATTGAGGTAATGGTATTAATCACAATCGTTACTTCCAGACAGGTCATTGAATACCTTCAATATCTAATACTATATAATACTGTAATGTTGTATGTATATAAAATAACGTATTTTTTTGCATAATAGAACATTGCGTAGTATCTTGTAAACTTTTATCTTGTAAAGTATTAACATTAATGAATAAATTTGGCGATATATCATAAAAGTATCCAGAGACCTGCCCAAACCTCCTTAAATTGAACTCTCGCATCATTATTTAAACATAAATTTTTACCGACGGATGAATTAGCAATCGATAAGGTCCAGTAGTAACCAATTTATGATCTTTCTTTATCTCAATATTAAAAGTAAAAAATTCTTTCATAACCTTGAAGCACCATAATCTTAACATAACTCCCAGTATCAACATAAAACAAAGTATTATATATTTTAAGTTCCATTCAGATAATTTATGCGGCTTGAACAACTCTTCATAAAAGAAATTTAAATAAGAAGTTTCTCTTGAAGAAAACGAAGTTAGAATTGGTAAATTACCGATTTCTTGTTGATACATTAAAAAAATGTAAAATAAGGATAAACAAATATTTGCAAGTCGTGCAATATGTCGCCCAAGATGGATCAATAACAATCCACTAATTCCTTCAACTTTGTAGATCTGTGAAGGTTTTGACTTAATTGATTCTGGAGGAATAGTTATTAGATAAAATAGATAGGTCTGAAATAGAATCATGACTACTTTTGTAATCATCTTGTTATTTGTGAGATTTGTGAAATAAGGGTGGTGAGTGTGGTTTGAGAATGGACGAATTATATATTTATACTAATTGTATAATTACGTACTCAATTTTCCTTAAAAGGAAGGTAAATATTAGAAATATTAACGTTAATACGTAATTAAATTATACGTATCGCGTATATAAAATATAATAATATAACCTAGTTAAGTTTTTATTGGCGATGATGATTTTGTTGGTAATGCAGCTGTGGGTTACCGAACGATCAGAAGAGAACATAAATTACAGCAGTTATTTATTATGTAGTATACATATTAGCGGTTTTATTCAATGAGATTACTATTTCAGCTTATGAAATAAAATCAATGTTTAAATAATAAGAAAAAAAAAATTGCTGATGACAGAATTAATAAGTTTCTGATGCTTAATTCAGTAACTTGTTGATTTTGTCATTGGCAATTTTTTCAGTTGTCCCAGGATTTATGATATAATAGTTATAAGTCAATAAATCTGAAATGTGTCCCCGAAATATTAGATATATAAAAATAAAAAGACAAAAATTTATATGTTTAAACGATGTTAATATAGTTACTATATATATAAAATATATTAATGATTATTATACAGTCAGACCTCTCTAAATGCACGTCGTCGGGACCGGCTCTAGCACATGCATTTAGAGAGGTATTGCATTTAGGGAGGTAAAAATCTATAGATGTAATTTTTAGGGAGGGGGTCTGACTGTATATCGATATATGCGAAAATTTAAAAATCGATATCGATATATTATTGCATTTTATGTTTGACAAACTTTAACTTTAAAAACCAAACAGTGAAAATTAGCTAGGCCAGTTTGTTGACCGGTTTATGGACCAGCCCTGGATCACATAGTCCTCTGGTCTTTTAAGACCAAGATTAGGTATGCGCATAAAATATTCTGATATACAAACTATCTTTATAGTACCGAATTACAATCCCGAGGGTATTATAAAATATTTAATTACGTATACTAGGGTATATATGTACTATATTAGAAAGACTATACGTACTATTTAATTTAAGTCAGCGTTTTACTGTAAAAGTGAATTTGCCGTATAAATAACCCGATTATACGTAAAGTACTCGGATTTTTTCTAAAAAGGCTGTAAGAGTTAAGGATTGGTAGTCAATTAAACAGTATATAGTTAGATTAATTTTTTTAATTAACTGATTCCAATCTCTAATAGGGATAATTCTGTATTAATTATCAAAGCTACAGTATTAAAAATTTAATTCAAAGTAAGAATCTTAACTAAATTTCAAACTTATATAATATTTAGAAAACTCTTGTTACAATATTACAGAAAAATTCGGTTATCTCATATAAAACTTATAAATTAGTTCTCACAAGCACTTGTATGTAATTAATATACAAACTTTTTTTAGTAAAATTTGATCCGACGGGGTATAAAAACAAATGAACAAATGTTAATTTTATAGAGGTAAAAAAATTTAAATAAAAGCTAGTAGATTGGCGTTCACAAAAATTATAGATGAATTTAAATCGATCAGTGAATCAAATAAAGTTAGCAAATTAAAATAACCTAGATAATAATAGCAAATAAATGACAACATTCGTTAACAATTATACAGTAGTAATATCAATATTATCTCAATTACAAAATATAAAGTGGTTACTGTTGTCTCGAAATAACGAGCATGGACGTTATTTAGAAAATCGTGTCCCTCAAGAATAGGTTCCCTGTGCGTCCCAAATGACGCGCACCCATATTCGGTTTCAACAAATAATTAGATATAGCAGACAGGTTTTCGTCTCAAAATGACGTCACATGCGCGTATTCTAAATAACGCGCATGCGCGTCAGGTAGGGCAATTTTTGAGTTTGAATAGATTAATAGGTTTCTAGTAATCATAAAATGATATATAGTATGAATTTATTTAAAAACTTTAGAACCATAATATTTTTTTATTTATTTTGTTTTCTATAGGCAAATTACAAATAAAAAGGCGCGTATATATACTGTAGATTAAGGCACCTCCCTCAATTTAGTTGGCTAACGTTACAACCAGTTGACAAAAATGATTTATCTTTAATTATTTCAAAAAAAAAAAAACATTTAACTTTAGTTCCTAAGCTTGGCATCTATATTCGGCAGCATCTTTATAAAATAATAAATTAAAAAAATAATAATTTAAACAGCTAGATGATATCTTTGCATATTAATTTTGTTTTTTATCTGCTGTAAGAGTTTTTATTACGAAGAGCAGCAGATTAATTTTTTGGTATCAACAACATACTTAAGCAATCAAAACAGCTCTATGAAAAAGATTGGTGGTTACATCTCCAGGTTTTTTTAACCTAAGGTGGTAGCCACGAACAATTTAAATTAATTTATTTAAAAGAATATATATTTATTAACTTCTTACTATATTACAGTATTATAAATTATACAAATAAAATAAACTTAAGACAAGAAAAATACTGTAGTTTATATTTTTATAAAATTATTATTATTTTTTTTATTAAAATTATACTAAATTACAATGGTGACATTAACAATCAATCTCTTTCGTTCTTTTATGCAGTCAAAACGTTTAAGCGACAGTTTTAATTCCGAATTATGTAATATTGAAAGATTCAATATTTATATAACTTATTAATATTTTTGTAATTAAACAATTTCTATCGATAGAGGATCAAAAACAAAATAAATATCAAATTGCATAAGTTTCATTCAATCAATTCAAAATTTTTGAAAGTTTATAAAAAAAAAATAAATTATATGAAACAATTTATATGGATCTGAATCCACTCCAATTTAAACCCTCATCACTAAAATCCTGTCGCCACAAAATTTCTTCAACATAATTCTTATCACTTACATGACAATTGTCTTTACAACTATATACAAGTAACGAGCCCCAATCAAGTGAATCGTTTTGCATATGATCTACTTGGAGATAATTTAAAAGTGTGGATAATATCTTGATTGAAATTATGATAAGGTTAATATTTAAAGAGTTGAAAAATGATAAGAATATATATATATATGTTGTGCCTCAGACTAACGCTTGCCTCGGATTCACAGCTGACGCACCTCAGGTGTAGATTGTTAGATGAGGTGCGTAACTTATCGATCAGTCATTACTCACAGAAAAA
>CAJVPY010003635.1:0-13790 GCA_910591965.1 Dentiscutata erythropus
CTAACTAAAATTTGATATAATTCTTAGCATTTAAAACCCTCCAAAATGCATTCCTGATATATAATAAGTCTAACTGTCCTATCGTTAGGCTTAATAAATCTAACCAAAAATCAATATAGTTTCTGACCTTTAGAAGACACCAGAATGCATTCCTAATATATTTTAAATCTAACTAAAATTCAATATAATTCTTAGCATTAAAAACCCTTCAAAATACATTCCTGATATATAATAAGTCTAACTGTTCTAAAACTCCCAGAATACTATTGTGTGTCTAAATTATTATCAACTTTTTTGGACTGTTTTGAGAAATGTTTATTTACAGCTCATTTTACTTTTTCAGGTTTATGGACTAGCTCTTACTTTCTATTTATCTAGTCTGATATAAGTCTGATATAACTAGAATTCTTTTTATTTTTAATTTATTTTATAGTTTTTTGAGAATGCTATTTTAGTATTTTTTTCTTGTCCTGGCTGACTATTTCAAATCTTCTTTTTATATTTTCTTTTATTTTTTTATCTTGCTTTGTTCTTTGCTCTGAAATTATTTTCTTTTCAATTACTTTTATCTACCTTTTAAGGTCTTTTATCCATTGCTCTGACTAGCAATCTTCAACCTCTTTGATCCCAGTTTCATTACTAAAGTTCGCTTGATTTATTTAGATGTTTATCAAATGTTGATCTTCTAGTTCAATTCTATTATTTAAATTTTTGGACTTTTTCTTTTTATGCTTCTGAGTTGCTTAATCCATTTATATCTTGAGTTCCAGATGATTTGCTTTTGCCTTTCCTCAAGTATATTATTAATTTTTTTGAAAGTAACTGTTTTGTTAGCTGCTAGTGTTATACAATTAGCCAGCTTTTTCCAACCTTCATTTATCAGATACTCTGTTGCTAAGAGATAAGTATTCACTTTTTTCTTTTTGACACTGTTTTGTTCTTCTTCTAAGTATTTCTTTAACAAAGTTGTAAACTTTTCTTAGTCTTTATTAGATATTTTGTTATAGAGATATATTTTGTATTGACCAGAGTATTTTTTATATTGTTTAGCAACCAAATTAAGATGAAGTATTGGGCTTAAAAACACTTTTGTCTATATCAAATTGTGATTACTACTCGTAATAAGATCTATTTCTTTAATGTTACTGTCTATTATAAGATCTTTTATTAATAGATCTAGCTATATGTGGTCTATTTTCAAGTAATATTTATTGTTAAACCAGGTTGCCTTGAAGGTTTAAGGGTTAATAAGTAGGTAAAATTCTGCGTAGTCTACTCTTTGAAGCTAATTTAGTAAAGGAAGTTTACTATATTTGTGTTCTGAGGTCTTATCATCCATATATTGACTAAGAGTAGTATACGAATCTAGTTTAGCATTAAAGTCTCCATCTATTAATATTTTTGTATTTGAGCTACTCTTAGTAATATCTTCTATTAAATATTGCTGAATCATTCTTTGCATATCTTTGTCATTTGGTAGAAAATATACTACCCAGATACCTAATACTGTTTTTTTAAATCTAAAGACTGTTTTTAATGCATACATATTTTTGCACACTATTTCAGTTAGGTGTGTTTGCTATTTTTTTTTTACTAGAATACCTACACCTGAATTTTTTTTCTTTTCTATTTTATTTTTAGACCAGAAAACTCTATACTGCTTCTAATTTACTTTCAAAAAACTGTGTCTCTTGTATTAATATTTGTTTTTGTTACTCTTATAATATCCAGATTTTCTTCTAAACCAAATTCTATAAGCTTCTGCAATTTTAACTAATTCTTTTTGAGACCATTAATATTATGAAACCCTAGTTTTAATTGTTTATTGTTTATTAGTTTGGCTTACATTTTCTGGCTATAGGATATCTTTTAATTCTTTTATTTGTAATTCAACCATAGCTAATTTTTAGGAATGCTAGGCTATCTGCCTTTCAAGTTCTGTGAATCTTTTCTTCATTTCATTTACAAGCTCTCATATATTTTTCTTTTGGTTTGGTTCAACCTTCTGTTTTTTTTGGTTTTTTTTTTCTTGCCTAGTTCTATTCTATTTGATTCAGTTGCATATTCATTTTCTAGGCTTTTAAGAGGTCTTCTGGAATTATTTTGGGCTCTGGTAATACTATTACTTCATTTGACTTTTGTATTATTAGATAGGTTATATATAAAGCTTCTATCTTAATTGCTCTGTTTAGAGAGTACCTGTTTGGTCCATGTACTTTCTTTTGGTTTCTCTACTTCATTAAATGGTTTTTTCTCTTTATTAGTATTTCTGTCTAATCTCTTGTACTGGAAGTATTATTATGTGAATAACTTCTGCACCTGTTTTCTACTAATTCTTGCCAGTTAATAGCATAGTCAAGATCTGTTTTATGGCAAAAATTGGTTCAGAACCTGTACCACAGAGTTTACAACATCATCATATGGCAAGATTCAGGTTTGATAGTAGATAGTTTAATGCATGTAATCGATTAATTAAGGATTGATCAAGATGTATAAAAAATATGTGAATAAAGTAAAAGATAAATATCGGATAATTGATTAATTATACAATTAAAGTAAAGTTGGTTATCATATGATTAACGATGATGTAATTGATTTAGAGTTAAATTTTAAGTATATAAGAAACCTTTTGCTGATAAAAAAACATAACAACACATAATGGAACTAAAATTTATAAATAGTTACAACTTTTATATATGTGATGAGGCATATTAGAATATATAAATAAGTAAAAAACAGTAGGTAGATGCAAAATAAAGTTTCTTGAAAAAACATATAAATGATGTATTAGACAAAAACACAATACTTATAACAAATCAGATACTCTATTTTTAGTAGTCACATATGGCTATGACAGTTAAACTTGATATTGCAGTAATAGAGTTTACATTTTTAGGCTGTCTGAAGATCTTTTTTCAATTTAAAGTATAGATAAGCCATTTTTTTTGGGTTGCATTACTATTTTTTTTTTTTCACTTTAATAACCTCGTACTAATTTATTAGAATTTTTGTAATTTACAAATTAACTATCTAATTTACATATTAGGCAAATATCTGGCTGCTATAAAAGTGCCCAAGTATAGTTATTGCACTAATGTTGCCAATAAGCTCTATATATAGTGCTACCCGTATTTAAAAACCTGCTATAGCTTGGTATTTAGCTATCTATATTCGAACTGATTGCATTTTGCCTTCCTTCTAGACTTATTTTACCAATGTTCAAGCAGAATATATTTTTTCCTATTTCTGCATAGTGCAAACATACAGTATATGCCAATTTACAAAAGAAAAACTTCTTTTAAAAGCTGATCCCTCCTTTAAAACTTATCTTACCTAAAATTTTGGTAATATTTTTCCAAACTTAATCTACTTAGATCCTAGCAGATTTATACTACCTTCTACTTCTACATAAGACTAACATATATACTAAAATTATAAAGGAAAATACTGTGCATTTAAAGAAATCTCTAAAGGTTTTCTTATAACTAAAAAAAATAGAAATTGTTCTAAAAAAGAAAACAGAACTCAAAAGAGAAAATGAAACAACAAGAAAAAAAAAGAAAAGAAAATCTAAACCAATTCTAATATAAATGAAAATAGATAAAACAAACAGAAAAAAGAAAAAATTAAGTGATCTGAATATACTATTATAACCTGTACCAGGTGATTTAAAAATTATATACCAGATACAATATCTGTATATCTTTGTTATAAGACTAAACTTAACCTTAAAATTCTCTCTGACCTATTTTTAAATTTTTTTAATAATCTAGTCTGTATTTTAAGCCAAGTGCTGCTGCTATACTAGAATCTGACTCTCCATATATGGCACCAATGACAACAAGATCGCAACATTTTTGTAAAGGCGCCGTCACTTAGATACTCATGTCTTAAGCCACTTGCTGCCACCACTAGGGATTTCTTTTTTGACCGGGACTCATTCCAGGGTTTGTACAATATATTTATCTCTAAATATGTGGTTGCTATCTACTAGTCCATCTGAATTTGGCAAGTAAATAATACTAATCTTTTGAAGAGAATAAGCCAAATTTCCACTTTTTATAAAAAAATTTTGAAGATCGATGGAAAAATGACAAGAAATAAAGAGGAACCACTTGAGCTTCAAACTTATTTAAAGAAGTGTAAGTTTTCTTTTTTATAGTCAAGACCTACTGCCCAATATCTGCTTAATATTTTTTTAGTAAGTGATAAACTCTGGGCTTGTTAGCAAGTAGTGTATAAAAACTACTTCTAAATGACAAGTGCCGAGACTATACAGTGAGTGATAAACTCTGAGTCTGTCAGCAAGTAGTATATAAGAACTACTTCTAAATAACAGATGCTGACTTATTGTTTAGTATATCAAGTACCAGCTTGTAAGGTCTCTTTTTGCAGTAAAATGTTTTTCAAAAAATATAGTTCAAGTGATCATCAGAAAGAGTTTTTCAAAATTTATAGTTTCTATTTCTATTACTTAAGATATATAATACTTGTACCTTATACTTTTTAAGTTGTTGTAAAAGGAGGCTATTATATACAGTTGTTGGTATATTAAAAATTATACTTTTGTAGCTATTTTTTTCTTCAATACATCAATGTTAAATTTGCTAGGTGTAGTGTGATAAGTTTAACCATATTCTAAATAAATTAACCAACTCTCCTTTATTGATTTTTCTTTATATTCAGAGTATAGTAAGATTTTAATATATTGTAATATAGTAGACTTTGGTGGCAGTAAACTATATTACTTGACTTAGTGTTAAAGGGTAAGAAATGTGAATAACATGAAGTGAACACTAAAAGAAACTAACAAGATAGTAAAAGAATAATAAAAGAACAATAAAAAGACAATAATTCCACTATAAAAGAAGATAACAGAATATAAAATGTATATAAAATAAGTATTTCACAAGATAATATCAGTTTATTAGATAGAAAGAATAAAGTACAGGAGACCAAGTCTAAGCCCAAGACCAAAATCTAAGACAAAAATCTATCCAAGCCTTAGGTAAAAAGGCTGGGTTTATATATCTTTTACAATTCTAATTAATTACTAATTATAGTTCATGTTATTGTACTATTGTGTCAAAGAAACTTGTCAAAGAGACTTGTTAAAAAGACTTGTCAAAGAGACTAGTCAAAGAGACTTATTAAAATACTAGCTAATGAGACTAATCAAAAAGACCAATGAGACTAGCCAAAGAGACTAGCCAAAAAGACTAGCCAACGAGACCTAATTACTCGTTAACTATTGGTTTAAATGAAAAACTATAAAAACTATACTAATAAAACTAATACTAAGGATTCTATTAGTTAAATAATATTTGTATTACACTTAGTAGTTACACGTAGATGAATAATAGAAAATTTAAAATACTAATATAATACTAATATAACACTACTCTCTTCTTCGAAAATTTTGCTCCGCAAAATTAAAGAAGTTAGTAAGTAGTTACAAAATAAGAAAAATAATTAAATAAATATAATAATGATAAAATAAATAATACTAATAGTAATAATAATAAAATAAGAAAAGTATAAAATAATAAAATTTGACCGTTCTATTGCGGCTAGTATTGTTGCTAGAGTGCACCTAGTATGACAAGCTACTAATGAGATTCGAACACACAGCCCTGCAGTGCTATACGCTTCACCCACTATACCACAGTATGTTGTACGTAATAGAAATCTTTTTTGTACTCCTTTTAAAGATCTAGATTTGGTTATAGATTGTCCAATAATATTGTTTAATTTGTCCTCGTGGGTTTGATAATCTTTCGGAATTTAAGTTGGGCTGTATATCACACTGCATACACTTATCACTTTCACCTGAATTTTCTTTGCTTTTCTTTTAGAAAATTCTTTGTTTAAAATGACTAAACATTCTTATACCCATGCTCACCTTAAACGCTACTATTATTGTATTGGAAATAATAGTAATAATAATAATAATAATAATAATAATAACGATAATAATAATAACAACAATAAAAATAACAACAACAACAACAACAATAATAATAATAATAATAATAATAATAATAATAATAATAAAGAAATTATTGTTATTTCCGATGATGAAGTGATTGATGAAAAGCAAAAGCAACTATTCAGGAAAAAACAACTACCGCAGAAGTTGTTCAACCAGAAGAAGTTACTTATCCCTATGTTCTTGAAGGTTTAGGTTTTACCAAAGAACAATGGTATAATAATAAAATAATAATAATAGAAGTAATTTAATTTTTAATTTTAATTTTTTTTTTTTTTTTTAAAGTTTCCGACAAGAATATCGAATTTTTGCTCGTGAGTTAATATCCATTCAAGAGCAACTTAATTTGGCAGGAAGATTAAGTCAAGATACTTTAGGATCTTGTTTGGTATTGAAAAAGCGTAAGATCGTTGATAGGATTGAAGCTATGAAGAAGTATTGTTTTTATAAGAGTTATCGAGTTTTTGAGTATAGAGAACCATAATTTATATATTTTGTAATTCCTTTTCTTCTTCAATAAAATTTAATTTCTTAATTGTTTAAATTGTTCTGGTGTTAATTTTCCAAAGTCTGTAGTATATACTTCAACTGAGTTATATAATTTACTAAGTCTGTATTTATAAAATATAGTGTAAATTCTTGTTGCTTGAATCTGTAATCGATTAGCACCAGATTTCTTGAACTTTTCTAACAAAATTCTATTGAATTTTGTCATTAACCGATTATTATGATTATTATCGACAAAGAGTTTTCCTAGATAATATACTATTTTTAACTGTGAGATATGTTTGCGATTATTTTTCTTAATCTTGATATAGGCTCTAATGATTTCATTAAAAATATCTAATTCATCATTCACATCAAAAGGAAAAATAGGTATGTCGTTCACTTCTGAATTTCGATTCAAGTCTCTGGTTAATTTAGCGAATGGAGAGTCATCTTCGCTAAGAGTTGAGTTTTCATTATCAAATTGAACTATTTAATTTATTTCTAAATTATTTTCTTCAAGATTAGATCTTTCTTCTCTGAATTCATTTTCAGAAGGTTCTCCTATATTATATTTGTTATCCTATAATATATTATTTTGGGAAATTGAAGAACTATTATCAAGATTTATAGTAGTTTCTCGATGAAGTGTATCCCATTCTTCATGATTAATGAACTCATTGAAGAAGTCGAATTCAGGAGGACTTGTAAAAGAATATTTAAGAATTTCATCAATTGAAGTTTCAATTTTAGCTTCGTTATTTTCTACAAGAATAATCTTTTCCTGATCAATTGTCAAGTATTTGCCATTGTTATATTCTTGTATCCATTCATTCAAGAATTGTTGTAATCCTTGTAATGCTTCAATAGAGAATTGATTAAGAAACATGTTGTCAGAAACTTGTAATTCCATTTTAAATAAAGAAATTTATAAATAAAAGAATATGAAAAGTTATATATATAAAAGTTAAATAAGAATATAAAATTTTAAGTTTTTAGAAATTTTAAAGAATTTGAAAATTTAGAGAATTTTGATGATTGAAGAGTATATTTATAAAAGTTAAAGTTATATGATCTACTAATTTGTGCTATTATTTTGTGTGATAATAATTTGAGGTATAGGAAGTTCTTTAATTTCTTTGTCGTAATACAATTTTAATCTGTCCCCATATACAGGATTTTTTACTTTTTTGCCATCAAAGGTTCGTAGTTTATAAACTCCAAATTTTAATATATCATAAATGATATAAAGACCCGTAAATTGTTCTTCTAATTTTGTCGAAAAGACATTTTTAAGATGAGATCTAGCTACTAATACTTTATTTCCAATTTTTAAAGTATTATGTTTGAGATTTTTATCATGATATTCTTTTTAACTATGTTGTGCTTCTTGTATATTTTGTATAGCTTCTTGTTGTTTTACTAATAAATCTTCTATTTTAAATATTCATTTTATTAGTGCTTCATGGAATGACGTATCTTCATCATAATAGGTTTCTATAATAGTTTCAATTGGTAATTTGGCTTCTCGTCTATATATCAAAGAAAATGGAGTAAATTTAGTAGTTCCATACTTTATGGTTTTATAAGCTAATAATACAGAAGGAAGAATTTCATCTCATTCCTTGTATTTATAGCTTGTAATCTTTGCTAGAGCTTCACCAATTGTTTGATTGAATCTTTCTATCATTCCATTAGTTTGAGGTCGGTAGGCTGAAGATTTATGATGTTTAATTTAAAATTTTTGGCACAATTCTTTTACAATCTCATTCATAAAATTCTTTCCTCAATCAGAAAGTAATATTTCTGAAGTTTCATGTCTACAAATAATGTCTTCATAGATAAAATTAGCAACTGTAGTAGCTTTTACATCTGATGTAGCTTTTGCTTCAGGCCACTTTGTTAAATAGTCCATAGCAACAATGATATATCTGTTACCATGTTTCGTTATTGGCAATAGTCCTTTTATATCTATTTCTATTCTATGGAATAGACATTTTACTTCTAATGGTCGTAAGGTTTGGTGTTTAACTTCATGTCCTCTTCTTTGACAAATATCACACGTTTGTATATAATTTTTAATATCTTTGTACATTCCAGGTTAATAAAATCTTTTCTTGATTTTATTATAAGTAGATTCAATACCCAAATGTACTCCTTGTTCGTTATGTAAAGAATATAAAATGGTTGGCTTTTGGAATAGTTTAATTACTCTTTGTGGCTTTTTATTATTTCGTCGATATAAAATATTATTTTCTACAAAATATTTCTTGGCTTCTTTTTGTAAACGAGATTTTTCCATATTAGAGGCGTCCGTAGGGTGTATAAGATAAGTAAGATAGTTTATTAATTGATTATAATCTTTATCATCCATTATCTTTATAAACTTCTGGTAAGCGAGAGAAGAAATCTGCATTCTGATTCTGGCTACCAGCACGATATTTAATATCATACTGATATTCTTGTAAGGTGAGTCTCCATCTTGTAATTCGTTTGTTATCATTAATAGTAGTAGAGTTTAAGAGCCATTGTAAAGCCTTGTAATCAGTGACCAGAGTAAATCTCGTTTCATGTATATAATGTCAAAAATATTTTACTGCCCAGACTACTGCTAAACATTCGAGTTCAACAGTACTATAGTTTTTCTCTGCAAGAGATAATGTTCTGCTTGCATAAGCAATAACATATTCCTTTTTGTCTTTTATTTAAGCAAGTACAGCTCCAATGCCTTGATAAGAAGTATCCGTAAAGAGAATAAAAGATATATTATAGTCAGGATATTGGAGTATAGGAGGAGTAATTAATTGTTGTTTAAGCCAATTGAATATTTCTTCATGTTCATCGGTCCAAATAAATTCTATATTATTTTATAGTTTATGTAAAGGTGCAGCCTTTTTAGCAAATCCTTCAATAAATCTTCTATAATAGGAAGCCAGTCCTATAAACACTCTAAGTTGGGTAATGTTTCTTGGTGATGGAAGCTTTTTTAACTTTTCTACTTTTTGTAAATTAGGTTTTATCCTATCAATTCCTACTATATGTCCTAGAAATTGCATCTCATTCGTACAAAAATGACATTTTTCAGGGTTAATTTGTAAATTAGCCTTCATTATTAGTTTAAAAACTTTATTCAAATGTTCTAGATGTTGTTCAAATAATTCAGAGTATATATTAATATTATCGATATATACCATAGCATATTTCCAAAGAATGGAATTAAGAACCACATCCATTAATCTTTGAAATGTTAAAGGAGCATTACAAAGTCCAAATGGCATAACATTGAACTCATAAAGACCAAATTTTGTAATAAAAGCCATCTTTTCTTTATCCTCTTCTTTTACTTGAACTTGCCAGTATCCAGAGGTTAAATCTAAAGAAGTAAACCATTTAGCTTTTTCTAAATTATCTAATATTTTATCTATACGAGGAAGGAGATATGTATCTTTCTTAGTTATAGAATTTAACTTTCTATAATCCACACAAAATCAAAGTTTTCCATTTTTCTTTTTAACTAATACTACTGGCAAACTCCAAGGACTTTCAGATTTATGAATTATTCCATCTTTTTCTATTTTTTTATTTCATTTTTAATATGTTCTTGTTCAATAGGAGATGCTTGATATGCTCGTTGTTTGATAGGAAAATGATTTTCAGTATAAACAGCATGGTAAATAACATTGGTTTGTCTAAGTTCTGAAAATTGAGTTGCAAAAATATCAGAATTTTCTTTTAGAAAGTTTGTTATTTTTGTTTCTTGTTCATTGTTTAGATTATTTCCAATAAATGTTGATTTGTTTTCAGTAATGGATATTTCTTTAAGTTTTTGTTTCACAACTTTTTGTTCAAGAACCATATCTTCTATTTCAGGTTTAATCATTTTAAAAATTTCGTCTATATTGTTTCTAGGATCCTCACTATTTTTGATCCTTATATTAGATATAAGTTGATTATTAATCTTGGTGAAGTATTGGTTAGTTTGAACACAAGTTGAGAAATATCTACTATCATCTAAATCTTTATCTTCTTCTAGTTCTAATTCTAAACCATTATCTTTTGTTTGCCGATAAGGAATTTCACAAAGTATATTAGGATCTTCAATCTTTTTTCAACAAGTTATAGATATATATTCTAAACTATCTTCATTTCCAACTGTCATAAGGCTATTTTTAAAATCAATACTAGCTTTAGCTTGATCCAGATATTCATTCCCAAGAACAACATTATATTCCTTTGATTCAGTTACAAGCAATCTACTTGTATTTCTAAGTTTTCAAATTTTACAGGTACGTTGAAAACTTTTCCAAGAGGTATAGTTCTATTCCTTGTTATATCTATTATTCGAACATTTCCTGGTCCATCAATAGTTTTATTAATTTTGTCAAAAAAATGTTTAGATATAACACATCCTTTAGAACCTGTATTAACAAGAACGTTTATTTCTTTTTCATAGACAGTGGCTATAGTAAAGAGAGCATCTTTTACTTCATCTTCTTGTAATTCTTCTTCTTTGTTTACTTGAAAACCTTTAATTTCAATAATATCATTTTTATCTTCATCTTCTATCTATAATTTATAAATTTCATCCAAATTATTATCCATGTCGTTATTAATAGAATTATTATTGTAATTAATATTATTATTGGTTGTATAAGTGTCCAAGATATTTAAATAGTCTGATATTATATCATCCAAGTTATCAGAGAGATTTGAATCTTCAACATGCTCACTCTCAGAAGATGTCATCTCTAGTTTAAAAAGTTGTTATTACCAACATTGTTTTCCATATTATTTTGAGTTGTGATATAGTTATTATTCTCATAATAATTTAGAAAGTTTTGTCTTTGGTCATTATTATTATTATTTTGAGAAGGTTTATTTTGTATTTGGTTATTATTATTATGAGGCTGGTTATTATTAGGATGAGGTTGATTATTGTTATTATTATTGTTCATTGGAGGCTGAAAGTTATTGTTTTGAGGTGGTCAGTTGTTGTTGTTATTATAGTTGTTCATTGGTGGCTGTTGATAATTGTTATAATTGTTATTATTATTATTTGGAGGATAATAATTGTTGTTATTATTGTTATAATTGTTATTTCGCCAGTTATTATTTGTTTGACAATTTCTTGTAGTATGACCAATCCGATTACAATTTCCACAAGTTGGAGCTCTACATTGATAAGCAAAGTGTCCTGGTTTTTGGCATCTTCGACAATTATTATTGTTATTATTGTTATTATTGTTTTTATTTTGGTTATTATTATTAAAGTTTTGAACAGGTCATTGGTTATTTGAGGATTGAAATTGAGAAGGTTGTATAGAATTTGAGGGTTTTAACTGTTGAATTGCTTCAGATATTATTTCCTTAGCTTGAGCGGCTACAATAGTTTGAATATCTGTATGATTTGAAGAAGTGCCATAGTATTGTGGTTGCAAAGATACAGGCAATATAGAGTAAGCTAATAGACTATTGCCTTTAGAGTAAGCTACTTCAATAGCTTTAGCTTTATTATATACATCAAATAAACTTGCTGGTATAGCAGATTCAAGAGGTATATGGAATTCAGTTCTAAGTCCATCAATAAATTGTTGACATTTGTCAGAGTTAGGATAGTTTTCTTCAGGGTCTACTTTCTTCCATAATTCTTCTAAAGCAAAGAAATAATCTTTTACAGTTTTACTAGGTTTTTGCTTTTTATTTCTTAATTCATAAAACCATTGGTTTACTTTATGTGAACTTCAAAATTGAGCTTTGAATAAAAGACGAAATGATTTTCTCATAGTGGTATTACTAGTTACATTATGCCAATATTCAATTCAATCTCTTACTTTATAATATCAAGTAAGAGCAACACCTTTTAAATAGTTAGAGACTATTTCTAATATTCTTTTATCCAAAATTTTATTAGCTATAGCAGCAGCTTCAAATGCATTCAACCAAGCAATAGGATCTTCATTTCCTCCTTTAAAGGTAGGGTAGTCAACAATTTTTACTTTAGTACTATTTTTCTTCTCTAGAACAGTAGTTAATCCTTGTAAAAGTTTTATTAATATTTCCTGAGGATTTGGTTTATCTTCTTCCTCTTCTTCTGACTCATTCACTTGTTCTGGTAATGTTTTACGACCTGGTTTAATATTGTTTGTTAAAAGGTCATCATGAATAATCAGTCTAGAAGAGGTTCTACTTCTCCTATCCTCTTCAATATCATTATTTTCGGCATTGTTATTAATTATTATTTGTGGTTGTTCATTGCCACGTTGAGACATGTTTGGTGTATATAGACTAGTAATAGATAGAGTGTAATTTTAAAATCTGTGAGTTTCTTGCCAAATGGTAGATAAATCTTCAACAATAAGATTAAATTCTTTTGATGGATTGTGATTGTAATATCGAATGGATATAATTAAATTTCCTAACGCTTGTCTAAATTCAGCTGTGTTTGCTTTTAAATATGCTTTATAAAAGAGACTAGTGGTATTTCCGTTATATGCTTCTGCGTTATAATTTTTAGAAAACCAAGACCAAAAGCGAATAAAATAATTAGGAATAGGTTTATTTTCTAAAGGATAACAAATCAAACAGCTAAGGTCAGGTTTTCTTCTAAGTTTGCCTCGAGAGAAATATCTGCTAGTTTGATGAACAAAGTTGTGATCATAAATTTGTTGTCGATAAATTGTAATATTCATACAATATTAATCAAGGTAAGTGGTAAATCCTTTTTGTTGACGGAATTTAAAAAGTTCCTTTATGCCGTTACTAGAAAATGTTCCTTGTTGAATCTCTTGTTCGTAGTGATTTAAATTAAAAAATTCAGCAGAGGTATAAAAATGAACTTTCGGTTGTTGAGGTTGATGATTAAGTAATTAATAGATAGTACCAGTTGGATTATCAGGATTAGGAGCTTATAGGAAGTATTAAAGTCTTGTTTAACTATTCCTTTTTGATTCCAATATCTTTTAGTTTTAGGGATTTTACCATTAGCCCAAGAAAATCCACAAAATTGAGAGTATTCAAAAAGAATAGAGATTTGTTTAGAAGATAAAGGAATATTAGATTGGAAAGAAGAAATTGCAGCTTCAATTTGTTAAAAAAGTTCAAAGTATTAATTATCAGTAGAAATATATCCAAAGTATTTCCAAGCAAAATTAAATTTTTGTTGTAAGAAAGTTTGCATGTATAGAAGAGTTATCCCTTAAGCTGTAGAGTTCGTGTAACAATTTTAGCTTAAAAATAGTATAAATTTAGTTATAATCTATTTTTTTTAATATTTAAAATATTTAAATAAAATTTCATATAATAATATTTGAAAATA
>CAJVPY010003636.1:0-13787 GCA_910591965.1 Dentiscutata erythropus
TTTTACGTAGGTTTACGATTTTCTTACGCACCGTAAAAACTTACGAAAGTTTACGCATATATATTTTTGCTGATGTAGCATCTAGTATAAAACCCCTAGCATAGCACTAATACTTCAGGCAGACTACTTAAATAGGCAACCAAAAGTTGTACGTGTGACTAGCTGTACTCTTGTGATACTGATGTAATATGTAAGCCAGTCTTCGGATATTGGCTCACCCGTTTAAACTAATAAAGTGACAGGGGCCTAAGTGGTCACCTCAATATTAAAAAAAAAAAAATTGAAGTCTTTTACCCACATATTTATTTTTGCCTATCTATTTATTTTTGCTTATCTATTTTATTTTTGCTCACCAATTTATTTTCACTTACTAATTTATTTTTACTATCTATTAGTTTTCATTTATTTATTTATTTTCACCCTTCTATTATTTTTACTTATTGATTTATTTTGCACTTCCATTTATTTCACCTACCAATCTACTAATTTATTTTTGCTCTTATTTTTTTTCCTACTTATTTATTTTTGCTTATCTATTTATTTTCATCTATCTATTTATTTTTACTCTCCCATTTATTTTCACCCACCAATCTACCAATTTATTTTTGCTCACACATTCATTTTTATCTATCTTTTTTTTTTTTTTTTATACTTCAACTAAGTCTTGCCATGACCAACTATCCCTACTAACCACCCCTCTACAGGGGGGTAATCACAAATCAAGTATTTTTACCATTATGAGTATATTCGGAATAGGCCCAACTCTACTCGGTTGCCTATTCAGGTACCTAGAACCGACTACCTGCACTGTCCTCTGGAGAGATCAGATCACCTTATTATTGTACTGGACTTTCACCAGCCAATCTGGTATCACTACGAGTTCTTGTAGTATCTTTATCAGACTTGGTCTCACATTATGTTTTGTGACTTTGGTTATTCCAAATTGGGGTTCTAACACATCTCGCTTCACAGCCACAACTTCTCAGAATAACTATTCTTTAAATACATCTATCCGTAAATATTTTGGGTTCCCTGTACCTGTGGTGTTTCACTTCCGTTTTCGAATTTTTCATTAATCCACTATTGGGAGGAATTAAATCGGCAACTATCCGATTTGCAACCTGGGAGCATAATCACTATGCTATCGATCTACAGGTCTATTTTCACCTATCAATCTACCAATTTATTTTCATCTGCCTATTTATTTTTACCCACTCATTTATTTTCACAAGTTTATTTATTTTTACCTATCTATTTATTTCTCCCATCTATTTATTTTCACTCATCTATTTATTTTCGCCTAGCTATTTATTTTCGCCTATTTATTTATTTCACCTATCTATTTATTTTTGTCTATTTATTTTTGCCTACCTATTTATTTTTCTACCTATTTATTTCTACTTTCTATTTATTTTTATTCACCTATCTATTAATTTATTTTCGCCTACCTATTTATTTCCCTACCTATTTATTTTTCTACTTATTAATTTTCTCCCACTTATTAATTTTTACCTGCTTATTAATTTTCGCCCATCTATTTATTTTCACCTATTTATTTATTTTTATCTACCTATCTATTTTTATCTATCCATCTAACAATTTATTTTCACCTATTCACTTATTTTCACCAACCCATTATTTTGCCTACCTATTTATTTTTGCTCACCTATTTGTTTTTGCTCACTTATTTATTTTTGTCTGTCTATTTGTTTTTACTATTTTCTTCCACTCATTTATTTTCATTACCTATTTATTTTTACCTATCTATTTATTTTCATTTATTTATTTATTTTTTGCACACCTATTTATTTTTTGCCCACCTATTTATTTTTCACCCACCTATTTATTTTTGTCTATCTATTTATTTTCGCCTATCTATTTATTTTTATCTATCTATTTATTTTCACTTATCTATTTATTTTCATCTATCTATTTATTTTCATCATTTATTTATTTTCACCCATCTATTTATTTTTGCTTATTTACTAATTATTTTCACTTTTCTATTTATTTTTACCTACCTATTTATTTTTTTATTTTTTATTTTTTTTAATTCTTTGACAGTCTTGTCAGTGCTCAAATACAAATTATATTACTACTAGACTAAAAACAAAATTTAAAGATTTCTAATAATATCTAATTAACAATTATAAGCCTGGTATCATCCGGCTACATCATGTGCGCCCAGATGCGACTTGTCACACTAATCCACAAGTAGGTCGGAAGACCTTGTCAGCTCTATCAAGAACTAAACCCTATTTATTTTATCTATCTGTCTATTTATTTTTGTACATATATTTATTTTTATTTACCTATTTATTTTTATCCATCTATTTATTTTTACTCATTTATTTTTGCCCACCTGTTTTTTTTTTATCTATATATTTTTTCCTACTTACCACTTTCTTTCTGTTTATCCATTTTTCCTATCCTGTATTGGAGTTGTTTAGCATTTTTTAAATTAAGCTAATATTTATCTGTTCCTGTTTAGCACAACAATATTATATAGCTACTTATATATTATAGCTAAATTCAAAATTCATGAACTATTCTAAAAATTTATTTCAGATTATTGTTAGAATAGCAGATAATAGTTTTGGATTATTATATTAATATTAGGGGGTATCCATATATAACATTATGTACCCCTACATAGTATCTCTTGACCCCCCCTAGACTATATAAAAAATTTTTAAAAATTCATATGTTTATATATAAAATTTTACAAAAACTTGAATATATTATGATCTAGTAATCCAATCAGGATTATTTTGGTACTATTGAATTCGTCTCACTGAAATGAATCGAATGGTACCAAAATCATTTTATTTGGACCACTGGATAATGTTTTATTAACAAAATACTATTGATTTTATAGTAATTTTATAAGAAAACATAATAACCAATAGTATTTCGTTAATAAAACATGATTCAGTAATCCAAATCAAATGATTTTGGTACCATTCGACTCCTCGCATCGAGACGATTCGAATAGTACCAAAATTATCCAATTTGGACCACTGGATCAAAATTTAGACAAATTTTTATAAAAAAATTGTGTTATATTTTGGGGAACTTCTCTTTAAATATTGTAAAATCATTATATTTTGGGGAACCTCCTCTCTCCTCAAGTATAACATTATTTATAGATGCCTCCTTATCAATATCTAAAACTTGTAATTGCTCGCTCACACCCACCATTCTGACAATAATTTGGGATAAATTTTAGAGCAATTCACGAAGTTTAATTTAGCTATAATGCTGTTTATAGCTATTACCATAATTTCTGAAACACCTGATAAAATTAGCCAAATAATTTTTTAGCCGATTTGGTTTAGTTATGAATTTTGGGAATAATAAGATTCAATAACAGATATATTAGATAGTAATTTAATAAAATCAGATAACTAATATAATTTATATTACAATAAGAATAAATATCAACATGTACTTGTAAGTTGTAAATTTCAATTTCTACTTTTTGGCATGATCCATTTTTGCTCAAATAAAGCCTTTATTCATTTCTAATTATTTTTGACAAAAATTTGGTTTTAAAAAATTGTGTAAAATTTTAATACTTATTCTTTAGCAAGATTCATTTTCATTCAAATAAATGAAGTCTTTATTTATGTCTAATTATATTTTGTTTCTTGTCGAAGACAAAAAATTTATTTTTAAAAAATTTAGAATATCTCTAGAAATGTATTTACAAAGCATTTTCGCTAACAAATTGTTGAAAAAATTTTAGAAATTTTATCAGTTCAACAAATTGTTAAATACTTAGATATCAGCAAGTCTTTTAAACTAGCTACTTCAGATAGACAATCTTTAATTCTAAATCCACTTTGATACTATTTAATCTCATTTTTGAATTAATTTTAATTATTAGTATTAAAATTTTTTAATATATAAATAAATATAAACATAAAAAATTTTTTACTTTGATAATTCTTTATATATTCTCTACAAATATTAATAATATATTGGTTGCTTGGAATTCTAATCTGAGATTCATTTTTCAACTAGTTAACAAATTAATGATTATATAAACTTTTTTAATAGCAACACCTGTTCATGTAATATATTTGTTATAAAAGTTTAATTTATATCCAATTCCTTTTTTAAATTTCTTACTAAGGTTTATTGGTTGATATATGCAGTCTTTTCCATAAATTTTCATGCAAAATAAATACCAAGCATGTTGAACAAGCATTAGAATGAAAATTTAATAACATTGACATCATTGTTATAATTAGTTATAACAGATTTTATTATTTTATTATATAATAGATCATGCCAAATTACTAGTTTAACTGAATCGGCCAAACAATTATTTAGCTAATTTTTTCACATGTTTCAGAAATTATAATAATAGCTTTAAATATTTTATTTATTTTTTTCAATAAGCTCAAGTAGGTTTCGAACTTTCAAACATGTTTGCAAACTTTCAGACCAGGCTTGAACCAAGCCAAAAGTTTGATATTCGAACCCAGACCAAACTAAGCTTTAAAATAGTTTGAGTTTGAGTCTGGTTCGAATTTCAAACCAGACTTGAACTTACCTACAGTCCAGTCTCAGTTCGGGTCCGTCGAAGCCCTAGTCACAATATGGTACTTCATATATACTGTAGTTCAATTAGACTTTTTTTTTTAATTTAAAAAAGATTATATAATGTGTAATATTTGATTGATTTTTAATATAACTAGGCAATATAAAACTATTATAAAATTATAATATAAATAAATAACTATTTAACTAAGATATAGCAACTTAGTGTAGTGGTCTAGTCATCACCCTCTCCAAGTGGCAGGTCTAGAGTTCGAATCCCATGGACAACGATATTTGAAAAATAAATTTGTGTTTAGTTGACGGTTATACATATCGGTTGGATCTAATCTGTAACTTTGGTCACACTATCTAGTAATAGAAGCAATAGCACAATAAATCCGAGGAACTGGCATAACCAAAAATCTATTTGGGAAGTTTCGAGTTAGGAGTAATGATGATCTTTGATGGTATTACAAGAGGGCTGAATTCGAACCGGGGCCCGAGATCAGAAACCGAATGACCAGGTCCTAATGGTGGAGGACATACCAGCCGAACCACCAGGTTCTGTCGCACCAAAGAAAAAGGACATACGCTCTGAAAGTATGTACCAAGGGGAGGTGTCCTTCAGGTACCTAAAGCCTGGGCAGACCGACTCTTTCGGGTTGCCGGCTAGAAGTAAAGGAGAGATCGATAAAGAATCCGGGTAAAAAAATGGTTCAAATGCGGGTATTAGGGTTGTTGGGAACCTAATAAAGGCAGAAGTAGGTAATTACAGGGGTTTAATGATTAGCCCTGACTCCAAGTACATGGGTAAAGCCATGGTGTAGATTACCAAAGTCTAGATAAAGAACATATATGTGGGACATGTGATATCTAGCAAAATAGAAATATCCTGCCATCCAATGATTTAGAGGCATCCAGAGCTGGGGTAAGCAAATCTCACAGGATATGAGAACCAATAGTGAGGTAAATTGGGGTTAATACGACTATACTGAGTCATAAGGTTTGATACGTCTTACTCAAGATGATTCTAAAAATTCGGGAACTGAAATACCGCAGGGGAAAGGACCTGGGATATCTGTGGTAGGAAATGACTAATTAGGAAGGCTGTGGCTTGAGATACAATCGGGTTTCGGCAATGCCTTAAAAGGTAGCTTGAGATATGAACTCGGTGATGACAGCATAACAGATACTAGTTAGAAATTTGTAACCAATGATGTACTGAAAATCTTGTAAAAATAATGTATATTCGTGTACATTCCACTATAATGAGTAATAAAGAGGCAGCGTTGTTAAAAAAAAAATAAAATAAAAAATAACTATCCAACCTAATTTAAGCAAATTTGGAAATAGTTAGAGTTAGGGTAAGTTTATAGTTTGCATTAAAGTTAGCTTAGGGTTAGGGTTAGAGTTTTTTTATATTATAATATTTCTATATTGCTCAGCTATACTAAAGAAGATCCTAAATCATATATTGCACATGATCAATTTTGATTGGCTGATTGCATAACGCCCTTTTGTTTATTACTTTTAATAAGTTTAGTAATCTTATAATTTTAAGGTTTGTTAAGAGCAGTGTTATTTATCACCTGATTTTTTTTTATTAGAGGCATATCCCCTTCTTTATATATATCTAATCAGGTCTTTATATATAATTTTAATATTTTTTACCACCTCTCCCTAAAAAATTACCTGATTTTTGTTATCTCTTATTTATTTTAAAATTATATAAAAATTGATCTATGTTCACTCTACCCTTAACGATTTTGTCGATCTATGCACAAATCTGTGTTATTGGATTTTACTACAATACCTTACATAGCTTTGATTAATTAGTATATCGGAAGCCCCAATATGTAAAGTGCAATTATAGAGAGTGCACATATGGAGTGTCGACTGTATATCATTTATCGCAACAATAAATTATGTGCTACATTAGGATGCGTGTTATTTCAGGGTTCAAAATAATGCTTATTCTTTGATGCAATTAATATTCTCATTTTTACTTGTTGGGATCACATGCCGAATATCATGCTTGTCTTTATTATTTAATCATTGTCAAATATTATATATTTTTTATATCATTAAAAATTATTGTAATATTCATTGGCCGAATAGAAAGGTAATCTGTAGGGTATTAGTTAGTAGTAAATAAGTGTTTGTAGACATGAATCACTTTTTTAATCCGCCGATTAATAGATTATTTTTATATTCGCCCACTAAATTAAGGTGAATGAATGATGGGATACGGTAATAATACGGCATACAACACTTATGCGGCATACGGCATTTCTCAAATATACCGTATCTTCGTGATATTTTGCTGGGGTTTGTTATAGTACAGAAATCTGGCTGTCTTATATAAAAACTTTTTCTAATGAACTACCGAGTCGGTACTGCTGGGTAGTTCATTAGGAAAAGCTTTTATATAAGACAACCAGATTTTTACTATAAAAAACTATATATAAATCTTATAGTATAAGCTTCCGTTTTTTTTATTACGTATAAAATTTACTATTTTTATACCCTTTAATTATGAATTGCCTCTTAACTAAATTTTATCAAGTTTTTACATTTTATCAAGTTTTTACATTAAGACTACATAAAATATTTTATTTAAGATGCGATTTAGTAATAAAAATATTTAAATAACTTACTATATACTGTAATAATTTATATTTAAAATTAGAATAAACAATTTTAGTTTTAAAGCTTTATTTTTATTTTTTTGATTAACTACCATTATTTTTTCAAATTATAATTAAATTATTAAATTCAAATTGAGCAAAAAAAAAAAAAAAGTAATATACAATATATATTGTAAAATGTCTCTTTTTAAAAATAATCTTTCAATTACCCACTACCAATATATATATAATCATTTAAAATATTTTAAAGTGTATTCTAAACAATTCAATAAAATCTATTAAAATACATTTTTATTGGATGATTTAAAATTGAAAATAGTAAATATACCAAATTTTGAACTATACCTATCTATTGTCTATTGTAGTTATCTATTAAACTCTTATTGAATCATTGTTAAATTACTTAATCAATATCACGACGTCTACCGGCATTTCGAGTGCCACGTAATTGTCTTGAATGTCCTGAAGATACGGCAGATCCACCAATACCTAATGGTATATCATCATCATAACCATCATCCGTCCCATAACTTTCATAATATGACCCTCTCTGTCCAACAACAGGCTCCAAATACTGCTGATTAGCATAATATCTATTTGGACCCATGTGTGACTGACGCGAATGCATATAATCTCTTTCTCTTTCCGACATCATCTGCTGACGCTGTTCAATCAACCTTCGTTCGCGTTCTCTATCAAATGCTCTTTCACGTTCTATTTCTGCATTCCTCGCTAATAACCCAGACCCTATAGCTTTTCTGTGTTGCTCTCTCGCTGTAATGGCACCCACCAATCCAGTTTGTGGATCTTTTGGCTTTTCTTGCAAATTAATTAAAGGTGCACCAGTTTCACGAGCCATTTGCTCCTGTTCACGTGCAGAGGGTTGTGATTGAGGCATAGAATCCAAAAGACTATTCGGTCGAAAATGGTTGGGTGGTGGGAATAGATTTCCACGGTCGTCTGAATACCCATCATCCGAATAATCCATTTGCCCACCACTTACACGACGCCGACCTGAAGGGATATGTCCAGGACCAATAAATGACCGAGGTCGACTACCCGAAAAGCTACTATGATCATCATCATAATATTCAACACCACGGTGATTAAAAACGTTTCGTCTATTATCAGCAGGCTGATAATTCATGTTATCTGCGTAATAGCCATTGTAATTTTGATGTTGACCCCATCGTTGACCTGGAGGGTAACTAGGAGATGCGGACCTTGAAGAAGTACCGAAATTTGATCTATTAAATCCAACTTCATCGACTAATATTGCAAGTGGCTCTTTCTCTTCATCACTGCTACTTGCGTCACTTGATTTCGTTGATGGATTGGCTATTATTTTCAGTTTATTATTCCGTTTAGTTGGTTTAAATACTTTATTCGTCCTATTAATAACTTCATCATCAGAAGTTTCTCCCTCTGAAGTCAATTCTTGTGCTTTAAGATCCTTTTTTTCAGTGGTAACTGATGCATTAAAAGATAGTGAATTGAAATCTAAACCTAGATTGACATCTACATTAGGTAAGTCGAATTGATAATTATCTCGTTGTTGGACTCCTGAATTTTTGTTAAATTGTGAAGAACCTTTAAAATCACCTTGATTACCAGGTTTATTCTTAAGCGGTTGAACTACACGCGCCTCATTCTCCGAATCAATTTCTTCTTCATCTTTCTTTCCTTTTGCTTGTTTGCCTTGGGATTTCGACCGATTGGATCCATATGGCTTCGGTAACTGTTGATCTTCCTCCATCAATTCCTCTTCTTCGTTATCACTACTATCCGATGGTTGAGGGGCTGTCCTTATATGTCTTTTACCTGTGTTGCGCTTTTTATTTACGTTGACATTAGCATGCCTATCTTCGTTTTTGTTTACAGATATGTCTTCACTACTTCCGTCACTATCATTTTCATCACTCTTTGTCCCTACTGATGAAAGTTCTTCATTATCTTCACTTTCCGATGGAAGTGGTGCAATTTTTTTTTTATGGTTCATGCCCGACTTTGTAGACAGATTTTTGAACGATACGTTTCTTTTAGTTTTAGGTTGTTTCTTTAAAACATCATTAGTTTCCTCTGATGACTTGACAGTATCGTTGCGATCTGTTACAGCATTCATAATCTCTAACATAAGATCGCCACCACTCAAAGAATTAAAACTAGATCCCAATCTGATATGTTCATCAACTGTAAGAGTTAAATTATTTTCACTATGTTCTTTAGCAACCTTTGCATTTTCTTGTGTATTTTTTAAAACTGCAGGATCATTATAATCGTTATAATCGTTATAATCGTCTCCATCATCACTTTCCGATTCCTCATTATCACTTTCCAATTGGTCCCTATTTTTTCCGTTATCTCCCTCCGATTCGTCACTACTTGCAATTTGCTTAAGCTTTTTGCCTTTACCTGATGTCAATCCATTATTAGTTAGTGACGATACAGACTCTTTTGAAGTGCTTTGCGTTAAACTTAATATAGGTGAAGAATGCGATGCTTGTGTCGATATTTTATGAGTTAATTGTGAATTAGGACCAGAAGATAATGATTCACTTGATAATACTCTTTGACGAATATAATTATCATTCGATCCGTCAGTAACAATTTGTGGTGATGAGCTCAATGTCTTTAGAATATTGGAGGATTGTTGATGATTAGGAACAGAAAGAGTTTGTTGAGATCCATCTTGATTTTGATATGATTGTCGTAACACTTCAGCAAAGGCAGCCTTAACATCAGCCAAAGGTTCACGCATATCTACATGTTCTATTTCGTGAAGATCAAGAAATAATTTTACATTATTTCTTCCAGTTGGGACAGCAAAGAAAGGAGAAATTGGATCTTTAAAATCATATAATAACTCTTTTGGTCGACCATACATTTTGAAACTATCGAAAAATCCTATCAGCCATTTTGCCATTTCATTAATAGACTCGGCCGATAAATTGACAAAATCTCCAGGTTTACTATCAGTTTGCTTTGCTGGGAAAAGGTTTCCTTCGACACGGAAAGAAATAGTTTTGTCAATAATTGTAGGATTTTCTGGATAGATTGCATAAGTTTTAAGAACATTGGCTAATGTCATAAAAGGTTTTTTTGATTTTTTTGTTTCGTAGAACAAAGCTTGCCCTCTTGTGAAAGCCAAGTCAGCTTTCTTTTTTTTGTCTTCGGCTCGATGATCAGACACGACCACCCAATACTTTTTTGGTTCATCAGTAGAAGTGAATTGTACTTGAAGATAACCTTCTAATTTACCTTTTACTAATACTGTACCAGAAAGAAGCTCTCTCAATCCTGTGCGTTTTAGTAAAGTTGCAGTGTAGACTTCTTGTAATCTCGAGCTTTCGTAGCATGATAAGCGAATAGCACTAACCCATAAATTAAGTAATGAATCATTTGCAGCCTGAAGATAAAATTTGTCACCTGGACCAGCACTAAGTAAAAACACATTATTCCTCTGTATTCCATCATCCAGTACTGGAGAACAAATTTCTGTGGAATAATTAGATACATTTATAATAATTGGAGTTTGGGCAATCTCTGGCTGACCTGAATCAAAGTTATTTTCTATTTTCCAAAGACTTAGAATAGAACCGCACAATTCTGCGTAAAATTCTGACCATATATTACTAGTAGATTGATGACCTTTATTAGATAAAATATCCTGCCTACATAGATAACCTTCCATATAGAGCTTTCTTGAAAAAACATCAAAAAGATGTAATACTGGGCGCATATCTGGAGCTACTTGATCACCTTGAAAAGAAGTTTTACGTAGACGTGATTTTTTAAGCATTGGAGGTCGTAGGGTTGATGATCGAGGGCCTGGTGTATATGAATTACTCGAACCAGAATTTCTTCTGCTTGAAGCCACTGAGTCTTGAGTTACTTCTTGCATACTTTCTGAAACGGCTTGATCTTCACTAGAAATGTTCAAGGAAACGTTCGCCATCTAACTCGTTCAAAAGCTATCTTTGTAATTCGTCTTTGTGAAAAAATATTTTTGATGCTCACTAGCTTAGTAATGATAGTCAAAGATGGAATATGTACGAACGTACGTACGTACAAATAAGTAGTAGTATATAAAAAAAATTATAACCAGATTGAACGCTATTTATATCTTATATTTTTTTATTATGTACAGTATAGTAACGGTGATACAAAAATCGGCAAATTTTCTGATTAAAATTAGAGTATATCCTTGCAAGATGCGATCGTCTACACCACCTTTCTAATTAATAGGACGCCTAAACCAACAAATTAACTATATACTTTCTAACTAATTGTATCTCTAACCAATAGGAAAATTTGCCTGTACCATATTTTACCGATTAAAAGCAAACAAAACGTTGCAACAATCTGAGATTTTTTTTTTTTTTTTTGGCTAAAACGAAAAGGTGGTCTATTTATATTCGGGTTAATTTTATTAGTATATATTCCGAAAGGGTTGCTTCTAATCGGTAATATACGGGATGTATTATTAGATGCAGTAGCGATGTAAATGGCTGATGACCATTGGTTAATCTTAGCGATAGAAATTTGAATAATTGGCTGGTGTAAATCAATTGCCCGGACATACATACATACGTACGTATCAGGTATATACGTGCGTACATAAAGAAAATTTTTATATACCATAAGGGAGATTGGGATATTATGACAAAATATATTCGATTTATCGTATTAGGACGAATTGAATGGTACTAAATTATTTACTTAATTCGGCGGATTTGTGGATTTGTGGAGCTTGATTTATCTAAATCCCCTAAATTTACAAGATCCAATTTTATGAATCTGTTGTAATACTATAATACTGCGTATCGGATTCTAGAAATAAGTAATACAAGGATACCAAGAAAAACTCATTTCTCTGGGCATTACTCACTTTTAGATTCTAATACTATTATTTTAAAATATATCAAATTTTACAAATCCGCTGAATTGTTTTCAACAGATAATAAATTATTAGCTGCAGTATAGTGCTTAACTTTGTATTCTTGTTTCAAAAACACATGTATATATATATATAATTTTTTAATATACGTATATACAGTATATTATAATATTGTATACTAAATTTGGCTATTTTATACAGTATATATATATGTGTTAAATTAGCTCTATTAAATTAATAATTTAGTTATTTTATAATAAATTTTTAAATTTAATTACAGTATATTACATTATCCGGCAGCTTATTATGATTCGTCTGCCCAATAAATTTATTATTCGGCAGAAATTACATAGTTGCCGAATAATAAAATTGTTATTGGGCAGACTATCGTCATAAGTTACCGGATAAATCCGTTATCAGTCATGCAGATGCCTTATAACTTAATTATTTGGTCAAATGATTTAAAGTCAGGAATTCAATTTCTTAGTCTAATTTTAAATAAACCAGTTATCAGGCAGTGCCTGCCTGATAACTATTAAGTACTGGATAGAAATATAAAAAGTACTATAATAAAAACAAATAATTAACAAAAATTTCTTATAGATTTGTTACCTTTTATTTAAATTAATTTATAATTACCGGTATATACGTATATGTAAAACTGTACTTTGTATTATATATAGTATATATATACAATAGGATGTTTTGTAATAAAAGAGCCTATTTTGATATACAGTATAAATAATTTTAATTAAATCGAATTAAGTAATAATTTACAAATATAACCTAAAGTTTATTTTGTATTATAATTAGCTTTTGTAACTTATATGTACAGTATAGCAGTATACTGTATAACAAATATTTTTATTAAATATACTAAAAAATTGACAAAATAGGCTTTTTTAATACAAAACATCCTATATCTAATATATATATTTTAAAATTTTAGTATTTAATATACTGTATAGTAAAAAAAAAAAAATGATTTATTAAAATTTATTATTATTGGTTTTTTTTTAATTTTGGCTATTATGTTACAGTAGTATTTTATTAGGTTTGGTAATACTACTTGTATATTAAATATACTAAACTATATACCCAATAAGAAGTTAAGCTTCTTAGACCCTAGTTTATAAATACTAACTTATTCAGTTATTTTATAAACATCTATATATGTAGCTTGCTATAACAGAATTTATCTTATACTGTATTAAATTAATAGTAAAATATTTTGTATCAGAAACTTTTCAAGCTATTTCTTTAAATGATATCAAAAGTTTTATTTTTTTTTTATTTTTTATTTTTAATGGTATCCACTTTATTAATCTTCAGTAGTTAAGTATCTCTTTTTATTGAGATATACAAAAATTTCTAAAAACTATATCCTCTACTGACTCTGTAACAAAGCTTCACTTAGCTGCTCTAAATGCCCAAGAGGACCCTGGACATCTCTCATATAGGTCATAACTGATCTGCGTAAATTTGGGGGTTTTCGCTACCTCTAAAATCAAGTGAATTTGCTGAAAATTCAATATAACATATAAATTTTATAGTAATTCGCTGAAAATTCAATTATCACATATATATTTATAAAAAAAATAAATTTTTGAGTGCTGAAAAAGTTTACTTAGAACATAAAGTTATAATCAATTAGTAAAATTTTGAGAATAATAGCATTTTTTAGTATTTTTATT
>CAJVPY010003637.1:0-13786 GCA_910591965.1 Dentiscutata erythropus
CTACCAAAATTTTTTCTATTCGCAGTAAGTGCCACCTGCTTTTTCACTTCTGTTCCTAGGCTTCTGGCTTGCATGTCAAATATAGGAGGGAGTCCCCAAGAAGAAGGTTAACTACTTTGTTGTACCCTAAAAACTACTACTGTAGACCTTTAGAATAGTAAACTATAGAACTTCGTCGACGGACGAATCCACCAAAATTTATTCTTGAGTAATAAGCGCCATCTGCTTTCTTCACTATTACTCGGTGAGGCTTCTGGCTTGCATGTTGAACGTAGAAAGGAGTCCCTAGAGCCAGTTGACCTTTCTACAAACTGGTCTAATAGTTTATACAACTCTCCAACAAACTTCTTATTTCTCCTTTTAGTTGGTAATTTTGGTCCAAGTGATCGTCAGAAAGAGTTGGTATAGTTATGCGTCAAATCTGTTTATATTAGTTCAAATAATTATTTTTATATTAAATAATCTTATATTATATATATTCCTATCTATACTAAATATCAACTCTTTTACTTAGTAATTCAAGACTAGTTTAGATGATCATTTTTTATATTTTTTATATTTTTGTTTTTGTTATTTCACTTTGGTTTGTTTAAACAGATCCATATTACATATTAGGTAATCTCATGATATATCTGGCTTTATTTAGCCTACTTTTAATTTGGTAAATAAATATGATATTACTAAAATCAACTTACTCTAACTAATTTGAAAAATGTATTTTTGATTTTAGCACTTTTTTTAATAATTATTTGAATCAAAATTTTTGACAAAAAGTAAAGTTTTGTTTTTATACTGAAGAGCTGATATTACCTATAGTTAGGTGGCAATAAGACAGTTTTTATAAAGATCAACCTCTTTCTATCTTTTGGAAATTCCTTTATATATTTAACATACAAGCTGAAAGCATCTTTATACAAGATAACTAGCAGGAGGTGATGCTCTTGTATAAAAAATTTTAGTAGAAAAGATTAATTCATAAAGAAGTATCTTTTTATTAACAAAATCTAGCAGTATAAAGTAACTAAAAACTAATAAAAAAATATGTTTTGTTCAAGTTACACTCTTTTTTCTTAGTTAAATAGTTTCTATTATATTATTTTTTGGTTTCTTGCCATTCTTTTAAAATTTTTCAAAAAAAATAGAGTTTGGCTTACTTCTTTTAAAAAATTGGTATTGGTTACTTTCTAAATAAGTGTATTTCTATAGTAACTCTAAAATTTAATAGTAAATTTATATAAAATTTTAATTATTTTGGGATCTTGTAATTAGATTTTAGCAATTTTGAATTTATTAGAACTGTTAAATCAAATATGAGTAATTTGGACTTTTGTCACAAAAAGCCAGATTAGCTGATACTTGTAATTTTATATTTGGCCAATTAGCTATTAACTTATACTTTTATAAAATAAATATAAAATAAATATAGTATTGAGACTAATAAAATATTAACATAATTGCCAAATTAATTAAAAAAAAACTAACTTGAAAAATGACTAAATTGAGCTGTTTAACATCTCTATTGGTAAAATAATAGAATATTAGTAATATACTAGTATAATTAGTAATATACTAGTATAATATTAAGATACTTTGTTTAGGCCTAAAAGTAAAATATCAGAATATTCTAATATATTACTAATATTATTATTATTTTTTTTATAATTTCGGCAGTCTTTCCTCTACTTTATTAGGCTTTATAATATTATACTATGAAATATTAAAAAATTTTCCAAGAGGCTATTCCTCTTGATATCTAAATTACAAGTATTAGCTCACCCAGTTATTCAGAGAACACCTATGTGCGACCTGCTATAATAAGTTTTACCTCCATATTAACTTGTCCTGCACTTGGATTTATTAATACTTTGACAAAAGGTTCTTATGACCTGTCAAGACTACTAATTACTTTTTCACCACACTTTACATTAACCACTTATAATCCAATCTAGTACTTCATTTCTCACTATTTCAAGTATTGAAGTCCACCTCTCGCTCTCTTCTTTTTTCCTACTTTTTTGTTTAAGCAATTTGTCAAGTATGGTTTTCTTCCCATCTCCAACTTTTTTTTTCTTTTTTCTTTCTCGTTTAGATTTTGAAATAGTATTCTTCTTTTCTTTGGGCACTATACTATTTTCTTTCTTTTACTTCTGTATGAGTTTGCATCTGAGAACCTATATTGTCTCATATATTCTTTTCATCCAATTCTTTCAAAGCCGAATTATGTACTTTTTTGCTTGGTTGTTAGAGTCGAAAAGTTGGCGAATTTCTTCGACGTCACTATTTGTAATGAAGCCTCTAATTCATCTTTCTCTTCTTTTTAGTTCTTCAGACATATTTTCTTTTTCCAACATTACAAGAATATCTTCTTTATCTATACTTATATCACTTTCTTTTTCAAGCTTTTTTAGAATTAGTTCTACTTCTTGCTCTTCTATACTACACAGCAATCTGAGGGAGACTTCACAACTAACTAAATATTCAACATTCTCAGTTTTTTTTTTTATATACTACACATTTGTTCGTTTTGTAAATATCTGGTTTTCTCTAATTTAGCCTTTCAAAAACTGGTAATAAATTGTTTATACACTTTAATTTGAAGAGCTGAATATTGTTTGATACAAATATATGATCTTGTTGCTTAATTCCACTCTTTAAAGTTCATAAAATATTGGCCAATATTGATGAGTTTTTTTTTCTCTATGTGTAGCATTTTGAGTACTATGCGCAAATATCCATTCTGCTCTGTTTATTACTTTTCTGAGCATCTTAGTAAAAGAACATAGTGGCTTTTCTATTAGTTTATTTTTCTACTTCAATCTTAATTTGTATCCTTTTGTACTTAATAATACTGGGGTCGGAAATTCTGAACTAGATGCACCTTCTTTGGCTTTGAAATCTGCCAGATCATTAAAAAACTCACCCAAATGTCCTTTGACTTTGGTAAGGTGCAGCTTTAGCTGTTTTGTTTGGACTACCTCTGTCAATATTGCTATTTTTAATTTTTAGCCACTGTCTTGTCTTATTTGATTCTAAGCCTTTCTTGATTGCTAATATTGCTGCTTTACTATCTGTTTTAATTTCAACATCTTTTTCTTTTGGTGTTATTAACAAGGCAGTGAGGATCGCAACTAACTCAGCTCTGGTTGACAAGAACCACTTTTCAGTTGCACATGCTATTTGCTAGATAATTTGTCCCCCCTTTGCTATTTGGATTACTCCACAACCCATTTGCATTTCAAGATTATTTTTTGATGTCCTGAGTGAGCCATCTGTGTAAAATAAAAGACTATTTAATTTTCTTTTTGCTCTAAAATTTTAACTAGTCTATTTCTGAGTTCTATGTTTAAAACTACTCTATCTATTAATATTTTTTCCCAGCTTTCAACTTTTATTATTGGTGTATCTTTTTTTTGTACACTTTGTAACTCTTTAAATGATACCAGTATTTTTTCTTTATTCCTCTCTAATACTTTTTCAAGAGTATCTACGTTAAAAATCAGTTTTGCCCTTTTCTCTGTTCTTTGTACAAAGTTCATAATGTCTCTTAGCTTTTTTTGTTTAATTATTGATGTTTCTGATCTACTACTATACTCTAAAAAATTTTGCTCAGGACTTGAACTTGTCTTTACTAATTCTCTATAGTTTTCAACCTCTATATACTTGTTTTCTTTTTCTTTAACTTTTCTGATTCTCACATTTTCATTTTCTTTGTCCTTTTACATAACCCACTTTTTTGTTCTCTTATCTTTTTTAACTTTTTTTATAACTAAATTAAGGTTGTTTCTGTTGTGAGATGCAATTCTGAATTCTGACTTGACTTCTCTAGAAAGCGGGTTTATAATCATTTCCCTTTCTAAGTTGTTAAACCATTTCATCTTTCTTCCTCTTTTGTCTCTGTTATATATCCACTTAATTTGTTACTATGTGTACATTAACTTGCCATCTTCTGCTATAAGCTGTGATAAATAAAAAACTCCCAACTTGCTTGCATTTGACTCTTCATATGAAAGATTACTTCTTTCTAAAATTTCTATTACTTCAAAATCATTTACTCCTAATAGAGGCTTAGAGTCCCAACTCTTTGTGAAGTTATTTTCTTCTATTGAAAAGTCTAATACCTTTGCTTGTTGTAAGATCTGCAAGCCTAGGTTTTTTAGTTTAGTTTCATGTTTCTCTAAAAGTGCTTGATTCGTCAGGATGCATTTGGCTATGCTTATTTTTAATTGTCCTCGTTAGCGTAAATTTTTTTACAGACCCTTCTGCATTTATTCTCACTACTAGTTCTGAGAAGTGATGTTCTATATGTCTATTTCACAAACTTTTGAAATTTACTATTTCTGGATGTTTTGGAATTGCATTTGCTACTGTTGAGAGCATTGACAACTTCCATTTGGTTAGACATACTATAGACTAGTGTATTCTATTACATTGGGCTTTGGTTAGACAGGAGATTATAAGTTTATACTCTAAAATTGGCACAAGCACAGTATTGTTTATGTATATAATCTGACTAAAAGATATTTTTTTAAATTTAAGAAGGCCTGTTATTTTGGCAACCTCTTTTCTTGCTTTGTGAATGTCTGATCTTTTCTGATTTTTTGTTAATACCCAGACTCCTAGAAAACGAGTAGAGTTCTTTGGGTTCTTTGCCAAAATTTTCACTTTTGAATTGCCTGCCCAAATATAAGGATCCTCGATACCTTTTCATTTACTTAGTTTTATAACTACAAGTTCTGTTTTGTTTGGATTTATCTTAATATCATTCAACTCATAGAACTCATTTGATATGTTAATTGTTTTTTGCATACTTTCTTGACTGCTTGTCACCCATGTTGTGTCATCCGTGTATACTAAAACTCCTATCTGCAACTTTTCTATAACAGAATAATTGTCTATTTTTGGATATATTACTAATATTAATTTATCTATTAATATTTTACTAATATTATATTTTTTTTTATAATAAACTATTCTTAAAAATAAGCTACTTTTTTTTTGTATAAAAAATTTAAAAAAACTTAAAATATCTTTTACTTTAAAATAAACTATCTATATATAATTGTTATATATAAATATATTGTAAAATTGTAGGTAGTATTCTAATAAACCTAAACCAAACTAAACTTTGGATTGGGTTCAAGTTTAGTTCAAATTTGAATTAGACCAAACGGTTGTATATCAGAATCCTGACACACAAAATTCTAACATACAAAATCCCAGCAACAAAATCCTGATAAACAAAATCCCGACAAATTAAAATTCTAAAGATATTAAAATTAGAATTTTAATTTGTCAGAATTTTGTGTATTGGGATTTTGTTGCCAGGATTTTGTATATTGGAATTTTGTGTGTTGAAATTTTGTATATCAGGATTCTGATATACAACCAACCCAAACAGACTTATTTTTAAAAATAGAGTTTGGTTTGAGTTTGGTCTGAGTTTAATATTGAACTTTTAAACCTAGTTCAAATTTAGTTCAAAAGTTTATAAACTTGTTTAAATTTAATGAAATATTTATAAATTGTCTTATAGCTTAGTTTCAAAAAGTTGTGAGTACAAATAATTACAACAATAAGTAAAGTTATATTTTAACTTATTATATCTATATACTAAAAATTTGTATATATAATAATAATTCTTGTATAGTGTAACTGTAAATCATGAATATGATTAACTATTCAATATCAATTTATATTAGTTTGGAAAATGACTAAGTTATATTATTTTTTTAAATAACCAAGATTATATAATCATATAACTATTGGTCATATATCATAAGGTTATAAATTTTATAACCAAATAATATAACTTTGATGACCTGAGTTTATAATGTTATGACCTTGGTTATTAGGTCATAATATTATGATCTATATAGTATCTATATAGCAGTATTAGAAAATGTTTTATAAGGTACTATCTTAAAAAATTTGCTAGCCAATCAGAATTTAAGCTCTTTTGGTCAAAAAAACTCAAAAATATCTTTAATCTAAAAATAAGCTACCCTACAAATGACAATAGTTGCTATATAGTAAAGTTTAAATTTACTATATAAATCAATTAGCAAAATTAGAGAACAGGCTTTTAATTTTTATATTCAATAAAAAAATTAAAAAAAATATATTAAAAGAATATAAAAATTAAAAGTTAAAATTTTAATAAAAACTTTAAAGTATATATATTTTGATACTCCAAACAAGTTTACTTAAGTGACAAGTATTAATTTACATAGTAAAATCTAGGCTTTACTATTTAAAAACTATCTGCAATTGACCAAAAATTGATTTTACTTATTATATTAGCAAATTTAATAGAGCATAATATTATGTAATAAATTATAACTTGTAAAAAAGGTGTAATATACATAAAATATTTTGAAACCTTGCGAAATATTAAATTATGAAATATTACGTAAAATATTACAAAATATAGCGTAAGAAATTTCGTAAAGTTATGAAAAAGAAAGTGAAATTTTACGACAAATTTACGTTTAGTAAATTAATTTGCATTAGTTTGAAATTGATTAGTAAAAATAAGGAAAATTATCGACAATAATAAGTGTATATTATTAAAAAATATTTAATATTTTAGAAATTTAAATTAGATTATAACTAAATTTATTTTAATATAAATCGAGAAATATTAGTATAATTTAAATAGATTCGCATTAGTCCAAAATAATTTAAATAATATAAAATAAATCAAATAAAATTGATAGAATAATATACAAATTAGTTATAAAATTAATTTTGAAATATTATAAAATTAAAATTTTAATTTATTTTGCTTTGTTTTATTATTTAAATTTATTAAATAATGTTTATTAAATAATTTTTTGTTTTTTATTTTATTTAACACATCGACTTTTTTTTTTTTTTTTTTTTTTTATTTCTTCGGCAAGTCTAATCATGACTTTGGTCTAGCTATATTATAGTTGACTCTACGCTACTAGTGTCACAGGACCTCCATAACCCCATACAGGTATCATATGTATCCACCTGGTATTCATTGTCTGACATTTTCCAGTTCCCTCATTGGGGCCTAGATCTGACTGCCTGCACGACACTCCGGAGAGGCCGAAAACACCTTATCCTTGAACCGCTATTTCACGAGCCAATCGGGTGGCGCCACGAGTTCATGTAGTACTCTCTCAGACTTTTTTAGACCTCATATTACGTCTCGTAACTTCGGTTATTCCAAATTGGGGTTCTAGCATGGCTTTTCTTCACAGCTACAGCTTCTCAGAATAATTATTTCCCGAATACGTCTATCTGTAGATATCCCGGGTTCTCTGTACCCCACGGTGTTTCACTTCCATATTTGGTTTTTCATTATTTCGCCACTAGGAGAAATTGAACCGACAACTTTACAATTTGTAACCTGGGAGCATAACCGCTATGCTATCGACTCACAGGTCTAACATATCGACTTTAGTTAGATAAACTAGAAATATTTTAATATTTACATATTAATCTGATACAATCAATTTATTTGTTTTAAAAAACTATCTGATATTAAAAGTAATACTACAAATCATCAAAAATTTTGCAATTGATTAGTTGTCAACTTTTTGATTATTTGATTTTTATTTGATTTTAATAAGTTGTCAAAAATTTTTAAATCAATTAGTTGTCTACTTCTCGATTAGTTGTGATTTTAATTTTCAATTTGTAGTACTAATTAAAATATTTAGAAACTCTTAATTATAGTAGTGCTTTAAACTTAATTATTTTAAAATTTATAGAATTAGTATACTTATATATGTATAATAGAAATAGTTTTTAGGGTTAATTGAAATTTATTAAATAACAAATAATGCTATCTTGTAATATATTTATTTTATTTAAATATATGGTCAAATTATCTATAAATTTCAATATAAGTTTAATTTATTTAAACTAATTTGAACTAAATAAAAATAATCTTAATAGAATATTTTAAAAAAACTTGGTAGAATTAAAGATAAATCGAATTTATTTAATTTGTTTTATATAATTAATTAATGATCTGCCAGTTATCTGATGCATGATCATAGTGTAATATGATGCAGATCACTATATAAATTACATATCATATAGACTCGAAATAACGCGTAGGGGTGTAATTTCAAATTTTGGCCTAAATTAGGCTTAATTCGGGCCAAGATTCGAAATAACGCCCCTGTGCATTATTTCGGGTCTATATAATAAACAGGAAATGTGGAATTTTTTGACAATTATTCAAAGAAAACTTTTTTTCATACTAAATTAATCGACAAGGTTAATTAATTGAAAGTTGTAGAGCTTGCTAAGGCGCATTTAATGGTAGTTAAATCATCTAAATCAGCTTAGTATTTTGCGAGATATTGCTAAAAAACGATTGGCTGACTATATATAAACAATTGTTTGTTTATATAGAGATTTTATATAGTCAGCTAATCGTTTTTTAGCAATATCTCATGAACCACTAGGCTGATTTGGATGATTTAACCACCATTAGATGCGTCTCAGCAAGCTCTACAACTTTCAATTAATCGACCTTGTCAATTAACTTAGTACAGTCAACCTCCATAAGTACACTGTGTACAGACTACAAAAATCCTGTATTTAGAGAGGTATTGTATTTAGAGAGGTAAAAATTTATAAGTGTATATATAGTAGAGCCACAGCAAGACCGTGCATTTAGAGAGGTCTTGCATTTATAGAGGTTGTATTTAGAGAGATTTGACTATACAAAAAAAAAGTTTTTTTTGAATAATTATTAAAAAATCTCCACATTTCCTGCTTATGTAATTTAATAGTGATTTGTATTACATTATACTATGATCATGCATCAGGTGACTGGCAGATTATCAATTAAACATTTTTTAAAATATTATTAATAACTTATATTTTGTTTTCATTTAATAGGCAATTCACTAGTTACCTAGACAAAAAATTTTTTTATATATAAATTTTACTATAAGTGCGAATGCACAGTATCTCTATCTAAAACTTTTTTTTATACTAAATTAAATCACTCTTTAGCTTCTACCAAAAGTTGTAGAGCTCATCAAAATGTATTTAATACTAAAAGAATATTAAAATTAGTTTGGTAGTTTTTAAGAAATCTTTAAAAAAACTTCTTTTTTATATATAAAATATCTTTAAAAAAAAATTAATTTTTTTTAAAGAAATTTTATATGTTAAAAAGAAGTTTTTTAAAGATTTCTTAAGAACTACTAGGCCAATTTTAATATTCTTTTAGTATTAAATACATTTTGATAAGCTCTACAACTTTTGTTAGAAGCCAAAGAGTAAAGTTTTAAATAGAGATGCTATGCATTCGCACTTATAATAAAATTTATATATAAAAAACTTTTTTATCCAGATAACTGGTGAATTACCTATTAAATCAAAACAATTCGAATTATTTCTAATTTTAATTATTTAAATATATTAAATCACACAAGTATGAATTTTATTAATTTACAGTATTTTTATTGATATTAAAATAATTTAATTAATATTCTTGTAAAGTTCTACACACTATAGTCTTTTTGTTTTTTCTGGGTTAATTAGATTACAATTATGCGAATTTCATAGAATAAGTTTTATTTGTTTCACAATTGTTACAATATAATAGTAAAAATTTTACTTTTATAAGCATAATTTTAACCTCTTACATATTTATTACTTTAGATTAAAATTTAAGTATATAAATATCTAGAATATTTTTCATAATAATAGAATAATTCAAAATAATCTATATTTGCTTAATTTACTTAAATTGTTTTTAAGCAGATTAATTATTTCACATATTCTAAATATAGTAATATAAAGTTTAAAAGTATAATAGTTTGATAGAGTTAATCTATTTAAAGTAATTGGATTAAATCGCATTGTTTAAACTAATCCAAAATTATTTTAAACCAATCAGATTTTTTTTTTTTTTTTTTTTTTTTTTAAATTGCTTATATGCTATAAATCTTTATTAATTAAAATCTTAAAACTTATTACAATTGAGTATTATAGTGAATAAGTTGTGCTATACTAATTACTTAATAACACTCACTCTAGTAATTTAGTTATACTTTTGCTATTTTTAGAATTTAACTAATAGCTATTACTCTATTAATTAGCTTCTTAGCTGGTGTATAACCTACCTATTTCTATACAAAATCTTTTATATTGTTATTGGTACCTTGTCCACCTATCCACTTCCTGTAGCAACTTTCTTTTCCTCCTAGTTTGGTTCATTCTGGCGGTTTTTTGCTCTTGTTGCTTACAAATTGGTGTATATAGCTTTATATTTAATTTAGTATCACTCTGATTTAAATACATGCTATGTTGCTACTATCGTATTCATATCTCAAGCCAACTTTTTGAGATGCTGCTATAACACGATCCGTATTTCAAGCCACAACCTTTTTCAAATGGGCATGGCTAGATTTATTGAAATTCCAGTTGTTATTCTGTAGTATACCACTTGCTTTATATAGTGCTACTATAGTTGGTATCATTTGTAGCATGATCACTAGAGGCTTCCCAGCCCTACAGTGTGGGTATACTATTGACAATTTTTTTACTTCCAGCTTGGTACTGTAAGGAGATCTAGAACCTTAACTTATAATGCACTAGCATAGTACTCATTACTGAATTTAATAACGTACGACATAATACCTAATACAGCTTCCAATCTTGTATAGCGCCAAAGGTGTTCCAAACCTAGTTAGACCAATCCTTTGTCACAAATCTTTACTATATTCACCACATTATCTGTTACTCTAGTTTTGTTACATTAGTATTGCCCTTCTAATCAAGATCTCCAGACTGCCCAGGGGTTGTTGGTGCTACTCTGTCAATTTGTGGATTTACATATACAACCTATTTGCCCCAAAACCTTCTGCAATATTGATTATTGCACATAATACCAACTCTCTATAGCTAGATCTCCTTTTGGGAATTCTTATTCTAAATTTGTACATCACTTTTGGACTTTCACGGAGCTCTGTGTTTGATTATGGCTTCTTTAGATTATAGAATATTTTTTGCCTCCAGTCTGACTTGAACTGTGGACCTTAACTTAACTACTATATAGGTTTGGCAACTTAACAAATAAGCTATAAAGCCCAAACCTGGTTTTGTTTAATTTTAATTTAATTTATTAAAACTAAAAAATTATTATTTCTTAAATATTTTAAAATCTAGTAATTAGAATTAAATGAACTTTTTTTTATTAGATGTGCCTCACTGAGAGCTTTTATTTAAAAAAAAATTCATACAGATTGGACTGCTGGTTGTCAAGATAATTACAAAAAACTACTTTTTGTATATTTTAATTCCAAAGTAGGTTACATTAAACCCGAAGTAGGTCCAATTATAGTTTCTTTAAGTTTATGCAAGAAGTTATTAAGTAAAGTTATCTTCGGATTAACAAAATCAATGCTTTGTGTAATAGTGACTTTGCTGATCCTTATGTTCGTGCTTTTAACCCAAGATATCTCAAGAACCACTAGGCCAATTTTAATGATCTAACTACCATTTGACTTAGAATTATCTCCTCTACAACTTTACTTAGAGCTTGAAGATATCTTTACTTAATAACTTCTTGTATAAATTTAAAGAATTTATTGACAAATCAAAATAACAGATTTAATATTACACAATTTAAGTGAATTATTTATATTAGTAATCTAAACATTATTGTTATATACACATTTTTTTAGTATATAGTTATAGATATAGATTTGGTAGGGTTGACTTGAATATCAGCTATAGAGTAGAAGGAGGAAGCTGTTTTGGTAATTTCTTTAAGTTGTGTTTTGGATTGGGCAATCAATAATATATTGTCTATGTAGGCAAGAACTAAAATAGAAGTGTTAAGGTGATTCGTAGAGGGGTGAATAAGGCTAGTTTGATAGAAGGTAAAGAGTATGTATCCAGAAAAATGTGAGAAAATGTTGGAAATAAGAGGGTTATAATAGATTCTCCAAAAGAGAGAAGTAATAGTTTTACCTTGGTCAATACTATTTTTAATTAAGTAAAAATTTGTAAGACCAAGGTTGGTGATGACATGGTTGGTATAGTCAAATAAAAGATTAGTTAGAATGTTAATGAGCTATTGAAACATTTGAATTCATTGTAAAGATTTTTGAAAAAGTTCAAAGTTGACTAAGTTATAAGCTTTGCTTATATCTTGAAAAAGAAGCTAAAGTTGATTGAAGTTGCAGTTTGCATCTTTTATTATATTATTAAGAATATGAATAGATATAGAAGTGGAGTTGCCAGGGAGCGCAACGAAGTTAAATAGTAAGAGAATATTGTATTGGGAAAAAGTAAGATTGAGACGGTTTGTAAGGAGTTTAGTGTATAGTTTTTTGATATGTTCTATAAGGCTAATAGGTCTAATATTAGATAGGTTGCTATTAAAAATAGGTTTTTTGAAAATAGGGAAAATGTGTCACTCTTTTTATTATTTAGAAACAGTTTGGGAAAAGAGGCAACAGTTAAAGAAAAATGTTATAGTGGTGATGAAGTTAGAGTTAGCATGTTTTATTATTTCATAGCTAATACCTGATGGGCTACAAGCTTTGTTATTTAGAAGTTGGTTGATAGTTAGTATAATTTTGGCCTCAGTAAAGTTGGAGAGAGTATTAGAGTACTATGTGAGATTAATGTTGGGTTTAGAGAATTGAAGATGTCAGAGTTAATGTATCAAGGTGCAGTTCAGTTGTTGAAGTGTTGTTGAATGTGAGATTTAATAGTTGGAGGGTTACTAATAATATCATTATCGAGTCAAATGTTGTTAAATTTAACTGAGTCTTTGTGGCAGTTAAGGATACTATTAATCATAGAGATAGAGTAAGTTTGGAGTTTAGAGCATCTTTTGTTAATAGCCTTAGAGATTTGTTGTCTGATTTCTTTGATATTTTCCATATTACAGATATGGAAATGATTTTTCCACTTTGAGTTGGTATCAGTTATTTAGAAAAAAAGGAGTAGGTGTGAACTTGGAAGTTGAGGAATGTGTAATTCTGAGGATTGGTTAAGTGAAGAAATAGGGTTGTTAAGATAATAAGGAATAGACAGCTGGTGTTTTAAAGCATATTTGATTTGTTGAATGATATTATCAAGTTTTTTAAGATTTGAGTGAAAGTGAGTAGCTTTAGAAGAGAATATATATTGGAAATTATGAACAGAGAATTTTTTGTTAGGAATATATTTGAGAGCAGCTGTAATTATACTAGTATGAATTTTATGCCAGGTAGTTTCGAGAAATTCTGAAGTGTAAGTTAAGAAAGGTGTGTAGTTAGAATCAAAGTTAGTGCTGACTTGGTTTGAGAATTCTTTCCATTTTGTATTATTCATAGCCTTGTAATTAAAAATTCTTCTACGTGTATGTGTTTTATGTCTGCATTGACCATGCAGAGCGTATGGAAAAAACTAGTGGGAAATAAGAATTTTGTGATCACTTAGAGAGTTGGTATCTGTATCATCAATATCAAAAGAGATAAGGTAAGTTAAAATAGTGTGACAGGTCTAGATAAAGTCAATTTCACTGCTAGATCTGGAATTATACCAAGTAGGAGCAGATAAGGAAGTGTGTGATGCAAGATTGTACATGTTGTTGTATGTAAGGAATTGAAGAAGTTTGTATTTAATAGAGAAGGAGTAAATGTTATCAGTAGAGGCATTGAAATTTTTAAGTACTATCCCTTAATATGTAGACCAACACAGGCAAATTTGCCTGCGTTTTGCACTTTTTTAGCTCTGATTTACTTTTTTAAAATGCTAAAATATTTAAATAAAACTTTGCACAATTATATTT
>CAJVPY010003638.1:0-13781 GCA_910591965.1 Dentiscutata erythropus
ACGTAGTTTTACGCTAAATTTTACGTAGGTTTACGATTTTCTTATGCACTGTAAAAACTTACGAAAGTTTACGCATATATATTTTTGCTGATGTTATAAGTAAATCAATAGTGCTATAAGATAAGCTCTATCGATTTACCTATTAAGCTATCGGGTTGTCGATATGTTTTGTATACTAATATTAATCCAAATTGTATTCTATAAGTATCTTATTTCCACCAAATATCTGTTTCAAATCGGGGTTATATCATGACCGATTTGAACCCAATTTGCTTTATTTTGACCTGTGTAATCCTCAATAGACTAGGATATTATTGCTATATATAGTGTACTATCCCCCTTTTTTAATATCTCTTGCAAAGTACTCGGTACAAAACACAAAACCTCTATTAATTAAATATAGACTTGCAACATTGACCTGCTGCTGTATAATATATTCATAAGTTTTTTGTTAGGTGTTTTGTATTAGACCCAGGTCTTTTGGTCAATGTACTACAGTATTCCTAATATTTAGTAAATTGGCAAAAAATATTTTTTAACTAATTTTTTATTTCTATCCTTAATCACAGAGCTCCAGTATTTACATTGGTAATTTTGTCTATGAATCTATCAGGCATCTCAAACTTTCAGACTATGAAATTGCTACAAATGACTTACTTTCTAATTCTATACATCTTAAATATACCGAAGTAGATGTTGCTATCTATTCAGGCATAAATCATGATAGTTGATAGACATGTGACGATTTAGTTAATCAGGTAGCATTATGTGCTATACTGATATTTGAATGAATGCACCCCAACAAGATAGCGCTATTCATGTTTGATAAGGGAGGTATTAAATATCAGGTGATTTTTTAGAGAGAAGGGGTCAAAAATTTTGAAAATTATATATAAAGATCTGACAATTTTTATAAAGGTAGGAGGGTAGGCTACTGATAAAAAAAAATCAGGTGATAAATAACACAGCCCTAATAGTAGCAATCATGGTTCATTTGTCGAAGATGCCCTTTTGGTCTCGCAAATAGGTATGAAAGATGATACAAAAAAACTACTTCTTTGTGCTAGTAAATATCATGATAGTTCTATATATATAATGACTTATAAAGATAGTAATGGTGTAAAAAGATCTAAAGGAATTAGGCGGATTTTTGAAAAAAGAGGTTTATGAATACCAGGCCTTATAAAAAAGTGTAATACATGTAAAAAAAATAAGCCTGATCTATCCAATCCAAACTGTTGCACTTCACATATTCTTTCAGCTCAACCTGACTTTGCATCTCAAAGATCATACTTACAAGAGATAAATAAGGTTTTTTTTTTAAAAAAAAAGAAAATTTTTTAAAAACTATTACTTACATATGTATAATAATTTAGGTAATTGAAGATGCCGGCCACATGTGCATCTTTTACTTTAAGTTTCATTGTGAATTTAATTACATTAAGTTCATTTGGGCTGAGGTGAAATTTATACAAGAATTTACTATAATTATAGTTTTAAAGGCCTCAAAAAAACCATTCCAAAGGCATTAGATTCTGTTAGTTTATTAAAGATTCGCCGCTTTGCTTGCTGTTTTGAATGCTTTATAAGTGCTTATGAACTTAGACTTTCTGGAAAGGCTGCTAACTATGCAGTAAAGAAGTATCGTTTTCATCATTGAATTTCAGAACAAGTTTTTGAAGAACACTTATGATTAAGATATTTTGTATAAGCTTTAATAAAAGTTGAAAAATATATGTACAAACTATATGTATATAAAAGTTGTCAAAGTAATACATACTTTAAAGTGTATACATACTTTAATAAACTATAATCTTAAAAGCAAAAAAAGTTAGAGTTAGATTTTATGTATAAAGTAAGAAAAAAGCATTAATGATGATTTCTTATGTATATGTATATATGAAATTCTAGAATCTGATTTGTACAGAATATCTGCGCTACAAGATCTAATCTTGATAAAAGATACAATATATAAATTGTAAAATAATCTAAAACAAAAACAATTTTAAAATTCGATTTAATTCAAAAAAAAAGAAGTTATATATTTAATCAAAATATAAAAATATACGTATAAGCACTAATTCAGAAATATTCGACTTCTTGAAGGTAATCTTTTAGGTGTCAAAAGCTGGTTTTATTTTGAAGAGAGGATGGTATTTTTTCCTTTATTAATTTAGAAAGTAGAGTAGTATCGGAACATAATCAAAACACCAAATTTTAACATTATCTATCTTAGTACTATTTTAGTAATATTCTCAACCCAGGCATTGTTTTGTATTTAATTTTTTGAGCCAGACTATAACTAGAAAAACTGAGAATTCAGTTAAAACAAGAAAAAACGAGATTTATATAAATGCTAACCTCTTTACCATTTTTCTTTTCCTATTTTTCCCATTCATTTTACATGTGATAATTCTCATTATTGGATTTAATATCGACAAGTTCCATCTAGCAAACTCACATAGACAAGTATTTTAGAATATAAGAATGGATCTTTTTTAATAGATTAAGGAAGTAAAGAAAAATTACCTTATTGTTTATACAACCAAAATTTGGAATTGGAACTCCTAATTCTTATGTTGAATTAGCAAATCGATATATAGATTCAAATCCAGAAAAACAGCCAACTACTAATGAAATTATTACTAAATTAAATAAATGGTTGGAAATTTTGAATGAAAATCTGAAAATGAAATTAAAAAGCAGTTTTTAGAAAGTGATAAAATTAACTTATGTCTTTATTAATATTAGCTGGAAGTTTTACGCTTGTTTATTTCAGCTCCAATTTTTCTCATAGCAAAATATAATCTAAAATTATATTATCTCCTCGTTAACAGATTTGTTTATATAGCCATATATACGTGATTTGAGAAAATTCACATGGGCCAATACTATATATGTATGTATGTACAGTACTAAGATAAATTTTTTTTATATAAGCCACATCTTTGTATTTAATAGCCATACAAAATATTTTTATTTATCAATATGGCTTACTTAGTCTTTTTTAAGGTCTAGAAGGATTTGACCTTCGTTAAAAGTTTTGGTTTTTGCTAGGAGTTTTGCTTTTTACTAGGGTTTTTGTTTTTTGTCATTTGTGCAAAATAGCTTATCTAACAATTGTGTTTCAGTGCCGAATCAAGTCTTGTTATGCAACAGAAAATGCATTGAAATACTTTTAATAAAAAGGAGATATCTATTTAATACGTATATAACCTGTAAAATACTTAATTTTTTCTGAATTTTTTTTTTTTTTACAAAAAAATAATGAATACCAAAAAACAAGTTGTTAGTGTTTATATAAAACTTAACCCCAGAGTAATAGGAAGAATTCTCGAATTTGATATTATAGATGTATTAAGAAGAATACGTTTTAGAAGAGTTAGAAGACTTTGAAATTTAACAAGAAATATGCAATATATATACACTGAGTGAGTTTTCTCACTGAGTATTTTTAAGTTATAGTGTATCCAAAATTACACTGCCATATCTGTGTAATGAAATCTGATAAAAAATTAAAAGCTCATTATGGCGACTATTTTGATAGTTAACGTTTTTCTCTATTAGTTATGGATGTTCCTGTAGCTTAATTGGCCCTCTCTGTATTAGAGAGGCACTTTCTGTATTAGGAAGTGTTCTTTTAGAAAGTTGGTGAATTGGATATACTCTGGCATTTAAGAATATACCTGTCGACTCTTCCGGCCATATAGTTTTTGTTAGTTAATGATAATGATACAAATATTTATTATATATTTATTATTTATTCTACATATAGTGGTCGTAGTAACAGGGGTATGGATATTGTATGCCGAATTGTCAGGATTACTATTGTGATCAAATGCAAGAACTACTTATCTTCGTGCTCAATATGTAATTAATTATTGTTTTCTATACTACATATAGTAACACCCTTTTAAATACATGTTTTTAAATTTTTAGGTAGAGAGGTTGTCTTCGCATATAAGACCATTGTACGAAGATATACTCATAATACTGGACACTTCATCATTGGCATTGTAGTAGCTCCTTTCATGAGTATATTCTCCAATACTGCAAAGGAAGCATCTAATGATTTTGGAAATATGGTCCTCTTGTTAAGTAAAACTAATTTTTGTCAGCACATTTGTCATATTGTCAATTATTGGGGCTAACGGCAAGTGGATCATATTCTAAATTACTTGTATATACACTTCTCTTATTTATTTCTTTAATTACAAATCTACTAAAGTATGATATATATGTTACTTGAGTATTGATCTTTGCGTGATATAACCTAGATAACCAACTAATGAATGCTTAATTTTCTTTTTTGCTCAAATATAATTTTTAGTAAATATGACATTCCCGCCCAATTTTTTTTTTTTTATTAATATTATTATTATCAGAACCAATTAAGCAATTACATTCACAAGAAACGTATACTAGCAAGTTGTATAATATCAGAATATTTTAGTAAACCGATTAGTGAACAAACAAATTCTCAAATTTAGATTAAATTAAATTATACATACTAGTTTATATAATATGAATTCAAGCGATGCCTTTAAAATAAAGTAAAACTCATTTGAGTTCTTAAAGAGATTTTCCTTAAACTGCTATTCGTATTTTCTTGTTCCAAAAATTCGTACATATTATTGACCTTGAAGTAAGAGTAAGGGAAAGAAGTATTGGTTAATAATCCAAGCCCCCTTTTAGAACAAAATACAATTGATCAAACTTTGATCCAATGCTATTGTTACTTCAAATTGGATATTGCAATTCTTTAATCACATGATTTACGTGACAATCGTTAAGAAGCTTACCGATTAGAATTGAATATTGAACCCTGTTAAACCAAGACTTGGAAAAGAGCATTATCTTTAGCTTCCAACTAAAGCATTTAATTACTCAGAAAGTGAAAAAACTATAAAGAGTAGCAAAACTAACAAAACTACAAAAGGTTTATTAATAATTGTAAGAATTTATTTGCATGCATGCTTGTAAACCATGAATGGTGTCACATCATTATATCCATATTGTGGAATGAACTAAAACTATATTTTGAAAGCATAAAGCTTATACAAATTTTGCTCCTAATGTTAAATCCTGAGGTTAAATAGTTTGCTTCTATAATAATGTTAAAGATGTACTTGAATATAAAATTAAATTCTATATTATTAATATACTTCTGTGAACAAAAAAAAATTTGAAATATATTTTTTTTTAGAAAAGATCGATTCAATTGGGGCCTGGAAGAATGAAAAAAATTAGTGGAGACGATCTGTAACATCAGTATGAAACACTCGAAAAAACCTAATTCTACTGTCATATACAATAGAGATTAATAATATAACTATTTTTGGTTCAAAAATACTTAAAAGATCCTATTTTTTGCGAATTGACAGAAAAACCTATATTACACGCTTATGCATATGGCTGTTTGCAGCAATTGAAGCCAATATTTAATGTATTTTACACATGCGTCGAGACTCTTTTTAACGCTAGAACAACACGACCTCAGCTTCAAGTTGTTTCTTCTAATAATGAAAGATGATTTCATCAAGGGCATCTACGAAACAGTAAAGACATGTGCAGCAAAATTGATAAAAGACAAATATATTATATATACAAATAAATATTATTAAAGGTTATGTATATATATAAAAAATAAATTTTATAAAAATTGCAAAGAATTTTATTGTATAATAGGTACTTGAATTGTTTAAAAAGAGTTAAAAATGAGTATTCAATATTGTATTATACATATAAGTTTTGATAAGAAATCATTTAGTGCTTACTTTGCGATTCTACAAATTTATTTTGTGCTAGTACATTTTAATTCATTATTTGTGTTATTCTATGAGATGGCTTTTTGACAAGGTTATTTCAACCGATCTATAACAACCTAGTATTGTCCAGAAAAAATAAACTAGTTTATTTTTGCTAGCATACATGTAATTTAATTTTGGATACTGATCTCTGTGAATATTAATTAATTTAATTAACTAAAAAAACTTATTTTTTTTTTTAGCAGAAACACTAAAGTATCGTCTTTTTGAGCATAAGTTTAAGGTTTTGTCTTTAGTCAGAAAAATTTGAGTCTTGATTTTCGTCAGAATAATTTGGGGTTTTGACTTTTGTCAGAGGTTTCATCATATAAAAAAGGTTTTGTCTAACAACTATAACCAAATTCAAATAACTTTTTTATTCGAATTTTACTATCTCTAGTATAATTTTATTTTAAGGCAAGATTAATTTGCTGGAAAAAGCAGTGATCACAATTATCATACAGAGATTCTAAAAAACTAAATTTTATTTGTTTTAGAAACTTAATAGAATATGTACATATATTTTTTTTGTAATATGTACTATCAAGTTTGTGTATTTATCTTTATATAGCGATAATATGATTGCTTTATCTATATAAAGCCATGTTAAAATTATATGTTTTTTAAAATCACAACTCCTCAATGAATAAGTCAAAATTTGCAAAAAAAAACATGTAATTTTGTAAAACGTATTTTTTTTTGCAAAATTTTAAATATTCATTGAGGAGTTACAATTTTGGATGTCTTTAGATGATGTGCACCATATTATTATACATAACTTACCTTACATAATAACTTACATGATTTAAAATATAATTTACATTTTAAAAATAATTTATAGTAAGTTATATAGCCCTACCTAGAGGTGCAGATATTTGAAATTTTGAAGGTAGCTATCTCACCATATAAGTAGAAATGCCGCATACCATATAAATGCCATATACTATATAAGTATAGTGGGCAAATATAAAGATGATCTATTAATCAGTAGATTAAAAAGTGTTTCATGTTTACAAACACTTATTTACTACTAAGTAATATCTTTTAGATTACCTTTCAATTCGGTCATTAAGTATTACAATAATTTTTAATGATATAAAAATATATATAATATTTGACAATGATTAAAGTATATATTGTAATAAAGACAACACATTTAAAGTATGGTATTTGGCACTGTGATTTCAACAAATAAAAATGAGAATATTAATGATTGCATCAGAGAAATTCAGCTTAGAACTCTGGAAATGCAATTGAATGAGATTTTATTTAGTGTAAATACGAAATAACACTTATGAGCATTATTTTGAACCCAAAATAATGTACACTCTAATGTAGCACAATTTATTGTTGCAATAAATAACACTCCATATGTGACTCTCTATAATTGTACTTCACATGTACTTTCTCTATAATGATAAGTAGTGCTTGTAGTCAATTTTGTGTTAGTTACTTTTATCGACTTAGCTGGCTTAGTCAGCTGATTTTCCAAAAAATCGTTATTAAAGTAACCAAATTAGATTCGATACATTACTCAACAAGGTCGCGACAAAAATTTGATAAAATTTCTGATAAGTTCTGAAAATAAAGAATATTAATTGACTTTGATTTAGCTAGCTAAGCTGAATTTTAAATATTGACTTAATCAAGTCAATAAATAAGGATCGACTATAAGATAAGTGCATATAATCATTATATATAGATTATGCTCTATAAATAAATATTCTATAAATGTACTTTATCTAAAACGTGTAGTTATGAAAGGTTAACTATATTGAATTTACTCTTATTTTAAAATAACGTCCCGAATTAATGTGTATTCTAATGTAGTACATAATTTGTTGCTATATAGTCAGCACTCCATATGTGTACTTTCTACAAGTGCACTTCACATGCACTTTTCCTATAATGATAATTTGATTAGTCTAATGGAATTATTTAATATTATTATTATATTATATAGTCTAATTTAAAATAATAGAACAAATTATTTATAATTTTAGCCAAATTTGCAGATTGTTTGGCCAGATTTAAAATAGAAAAGATTTGGATTTAGCAAATGATCTGCAAATTTAACCAGAGTTATAAATAATTGGTTCCACTATTTAGATTATAAACAAAATTAGCAGAAATGTGTAGATTATATTTTTATATTTTTTACAGAAGGATTTTACTAAGTTGGAATAGCTAAAATGCATCATAATTAAAGCCAGAAACTATAGTAAAATTATTAACTAGATATTTTTTATTTAATAAACAACTATAGTTTTATTAGTAAATTTTTTAATAACCTTGAACAAAATTGATTAATTTTATCATATTTAACCAGAGTTTTAATATATTTCAACCCAGAATTTTAAAAATCTTTTTGTATAAATTGTTAGATATGTCTTGACAAGCTTTACAATTTTTTTTAAATAAGTAAAGTGATTAATTTAGTATAAAGAAAAGTTTAAATATATAGATACTATTTTTCAAAAATTTTAATTTTTTAAATAATTTGTATTATATTATATTTAAAATTGTTGTTCAAATAACTTGCAATCTACTATAATTATAATAATTAATAAGAAGATTACTAAATTAATTTTAATTATAAAGATTTTGCAATACTTACTTTAAAAATATTCTTGTATATTATTTTTATAAAAAATATTGATATTGGTACTGCACCCCATACTATCATCAACTTCACCAAAACCTTCTACACAATGTAACATTTGCAACTTTTCTAACCTCTGCGTATATTTTCTTTTCAGATCAAGAAAACAATTTAAAACACAACTATCTTGACTATCTTCTGAATCTTGTTTTGACATTTGATTTTGTATTTGTTCTTCTATTTCCTCCAACCTTTTTCTCAAAGACCTCTCTTCAATTTGCAAACTACATAATTAATATCTTACTTAACCCTTTCAAAATATGATCTTTTTTGCCAACCTATCTATATTAATAATACAAATGTATACTTTTCCATTCTTGAAAACCCAACTGACAAAAAATCATAGAAATAAATCTCCTTAGCCCACTTTTCTGAAATCTTACTAACATTCTCCTCAACTTCAATTTGCAACAAAAATATTTCTTCTTCTTAAGTTAAAGCTACTACTTTATTTTGAAACAAATCTTCATTTTCTTTTGACAGCAAATCTTCTATTCCTCTTGAAGGCAAACTTCTTTTAAAATTTCTCTTTAAGTGTGCTTTAAAATAACTTCGTTGACTCATTTTTACTTGAAGTATAAACCAACTCTAAACACAAGACCTTAAATATATATGCCATATAACACAAAATTCTTCAACAACTAATACATAGTTAGATTAAGCAATCTGATTAGTAGATCTTATCCAAAACAAATATTCAAAAAACATACAAAAATGATTTTTATTATTCTGATAGTTGTAGTATAGTAGTTAGGGCATACTGCACTGCAGGGCTATATGTTCAAACCTTCTAGTAGTATGTTAGGCCGGTGCACTGAGGTAGCATTATTTACTACAATATGGATATATTTTTTTTATTTCTTCTCTCACTTTAATTATTATTTATATAGCTTTTTCTTATAACTTTTTATATATCATAGCTTAAATATATAGCACTGCAAGGTTATAAATTCAATTTTTTTTCTTTCTTCTCTTACTATTTTTATTTTTATTTTTATTTTTTTTCTAACTTCAACTTCTATTATTATTATTACTTTTCTCATAATATTCTTTTAGCTTTATTAAAATTACTTCAATTTAAATATATATATATCTTACTATTTTGTATTAAACTAGGTATCAGGAGCTGATAGATGTCCGAAGCAAAAATATTGATTACTATAATTTAAAAAAATCATAATCTAACTATATATTTGATTATATAACTAATTTATTTAATCTAGCCAAATTAACTTTTTCAAGTATTTTGATATTATTTAGTACAGATCTATATATAAGTATAAGCTTTATTATTTTTTTATTTTTTTAAAAAAACTCCAATAGTATTAATTATAATATTTAGAGTTTCTTGATAGATGAAAGTATAGTGTAAAAAGTTAAGCAACTATTTTTTTTTTTAAATTTATATTAAAATGACTTAGAGTTACTATTTATTAATATTGCTGAGAAATCATAGAACTTAACCGCTTTTCTTCAGCAAGCCTTTTTTACAACCTTTTGCAATTCTTGACACGTTGAAGCCTATCAAGTGAAAATGATCTAAAAAGGATATTTCTAAGAGAACGAGCATGGGAGATTGCTACAAATGAAATGCTAGCAGTATATTCTTTTTTTCCAAGATCTATTATGGCCTTTAGTAATGTTAATCCTTGACTTTTATATATAGTAATCGCCCATGCAAGGATTATAGAAACTTGTATACGTGAGCAAGTTTCTTTTGTCCCTTCTCAGGTATGTCTTATAGGTGATATTAGAACAAATTTTTTATCTTCTGCAGTCATAATAGCAGGGCCAGTATAATTATCAAATTCTATTAAAACTGCAATAGAAAGAGACGGTGGGCCTTGATCTTCTTGAAATATAATTTTTTGAACAATTCCTATTGAACCATTTACTAATCCTACTTCTGTCTATAAGTTAGCCCTAAGCATAACATGTACACCTTTTGCTAGTAGTAATTGCGTTTCAAGATCTTTTGCTAGATCAGAATCAGCTTACATGCTTCAACACCACCTGTATAAACAGCATTTATTCTAGCAATAGGACAATTCAAGAACTTAAGCTTGTCAATATTAAGTTTATTAATATCAGCTTTGCGAGGAAAAATATAAGTAGCATCTAAAAATTGTTCATATTCTGAAGGTAATATAGTTGATGAATCAATAAAGCATGTAGCAAGTACTTTCCAGTTAACTACTGTAGAATTACCATTATATAGTCGTAATAGAATATCTCTGAAATTATGTTGATCTTTTGAATCACCTGATTGACGCTGAATTATATTAATTTTATAGACTTCCTGAAATTGTTTATATGTAACAATACCATCATTTGATAATAAATCATGTCGAGTAATTTGTGAATATATAGGTTCATCAAGCACTGGAAGAAGTTGACCAAAGTCTCTAACCAGAATTATAGATCAATTACCAAAGGGCTGATTTTTATATTCAGAAAATGCTTGGTGTAGTTGCATATCAATTAATGCAAACATCCGACGCCCTACTATACTTTTTTCATTAATGACAAAATAGATTGCACTATCTAGTCTTTTCTGAAGCTGCTTTAGTCTTTCACTATTTATATCAAAATTAGTACTTCCTATTGGTATAGAAAGTGCTGAGTGAATTGTTGTTCTATAGATATTGAATACTGCAACACTAGTTGGCGCAAGTACAAGTATAGGTGATTTGGTATTGTTATCAAAATTTCTTGCCATTTCTTGTAAATGGCCTTGAATAATTTTAATCAAGTGTGATTTTCCTGTTCTTGCAGTTTCCATTATTATAATCCTGAGTGGTTTAATTTGGATAGTATTTGCTATTAAAGTACTATAATAAGATTCAATTCGCTTGAATATTGCTATTTGTTTCTCATTTAATGTATGGCTATCTATAACAAAATTAATTATTGAGTCCTTATTATTAATAGTGTATAAAGAACGAGCTTGTTGTATAAAGTTAGCCATTTTTTGCAAAATTTAAAGTGGGATAACGCTATATAACATCGCCAACCCAATTATAATTTTGATCTATATTACGTAATCCAAAATTAGAAGAGCTTTCAATAATTGCATTTGGACCCATCCCTGATAGAATTATCCATTCATGCAGTATCTCTCTTTCATATTTATCATTTTGTTTATCATCACTTTCTTCACTAACAAGTTCATTTTCCAAGTTATCTGCAGAAGGGCCAAGTAAATCAATTGGTCCATTTTCGATTACTACACAGTGTTTATTAAAGAGATCTGACTATGAAGCAGTATTGTTTTCAGTTAATTGATCAAGATCACGATGACAAACATGAAGCAAAACTTTTACACGACAAAAATCTTCCCATTGAGTTCCATTATACTGAGGTAATAGTTGTGGCCAAATACATATGATGTTTTCAAGCTTGCATTGTTTTCACTAACTATTCCAAAAATTATATTTTAAATAAAGCTGAAAAAGTAAAAGATTCTCAAGTTCAATAGGTTGACTCTAATACTTTTGAAGAGGTGATTGTACAGTTTGTTTAATTTCATTATTTACTGAGAAACTTGTTTTATTGTTATTTCCAGTGCTACAAAGCCATCTTGGAGCATCTTTGTTAAGATTTAAACTAATAAATCGATGACTTGAGTAGTAAAGTGGAATGCCAAGAAGAATATGACATGTTTCTTGTACAGAAATATTATGCTCTGCAATAGTATGTAGCAATAATCTTTGAAATACACCAAGAGATGAATCATTGAGTTTACTATTGCTAAGAATTTGATTTAATATCTCCGAGAAAGCAGCAGACTGTGGCTCTGATTTACTTGCATATTTAGATATATATTGTAGAGCAGTATTTATATTAAGAATTGGTTTTAAATCAATATTTGCACGCTAGCCCTGAAGCTAAAGTCGATTATGTAGATTAATATAAAGATTATTTCTTGCCATAATTAGCTTAGGTTGGCTATTGTTATCACGTAAGTATGTGGCTTCTGTAGTTTCTTTAGAATATCCAAACCTGCAATATTGTTGGCCTTTTTTGTCTACTCGAAGACAATATAAAGAACTGCAATATGTATATCATTGCAGCTTGTTAACTAATTCCATATAATCTTGCAAGTCATCATGTATCTCATCATGAGGTTTTTGGCAAACAGATCCAGAGTGTAGGTGAGATTTTCCGGGTCACGTGAAAACCTGGCCTCCGATTACCTTCCGATTAAGATCGGTTCCCAGTTATACAGATCAACCCTTTTTTTGTTTATATCAATTTTTTTTTTTTGTACTGTCAAAACTTTACTGCCTCTTTTCTTTGTATTGCTAACATCGTCGTCATCGTTTACTGGTGCTTCTTTTTACCACTGGTGTCGTTGTCGTTTACTAGTGCCTCTTTTCGTCACCTGTGCTAGTGCTTCCTTTGTATACTTCTTTGGCTCTAATGTAAATTCGGAAATCAAAGTCTATAGTACAAAAAAAAAGAAAGGTTAGTTCAAAAAAAAAAAAAAAAAAGAATATAAAAAGAAATACTTGTCTTCTTAAACTCAGCTTTTGTCTTATTGTTTAATCTATGTTTCGTCGTACTCATTTATTTCTGTATTTGTTATATGCGTTAGATTACAAGATTAGTGTAAGAGGTACTTGCGTGATTTAGGGTTAGAGTTAGTATTAGTGTAGTATTAGTGTAGTATTAGTGTAGTATTAGTGTAATATTAGTATAGTATTAGTGTAGTATTAGTGTAGTATTAGCATAGTATTAGCATAGTATTAGTGTAGTATTAGCATAGTATTAGCATAGTATTAGCGTAATATTAGCATAGTATTGATATAGAAATGGTTTATGTAAAGAATTATATGAAATAAATTTAAAATAAAATAATTTAAAATAATTTAAATAATTTAAACCGAATTAAAAAAAAAATAAATAAAAATAAAGCTTACTGTATAGCGATTCAAGAAAAACTGCTGAAAAGAGCTTCTGAAGTGTTTTTTTATTCGATTGAAAAGAGTGTTTTTTTAACTACTTCGCTACTCTAGTATGTATACGTAGGCTACTTCAAGAGATCTTAACAGTTTTGATTTCTCGCGGTGTACATACACTAATAATAAAAATTTAAATTATTTTATTTTAATTTATTTGATTTTTATTTAATTATTTATTCTAAATTTTTTTTTTATTATTAGTATAAATACGTATATCTTTAAATATGTTAAAATTAGATTTAAATATGTTAAAATTAGATTTTTAAATAGAATTAAATTAATTGAAATTAGCATTAAATAGAATTAAATAAGGGTTAAATAAAATTAAATTAATTAAAATATATAGAA
>CAJVPY010003639.1:0-13780 GCA_910591965.1 Dentiscutata erythropus
CCTCACTACAGGTTACTACTCTCCAGTATCGAAAAAGGCTTTTCTTTTTGTCAGAAAATTTGGTCCAAGTGATCGTCAGAAAGAGTTATAGATATAATGATTAAATTATAATTTGTAGATCCATATAATACATTTATATATATACAAAAATTTACTTGATTAAAGTTAATTAGAATTAGAGTTAGAGATTAGAGGTTAGTGGTTAGAGTAAAGCTTTTATATACCAAAATTTTACAAGAAAATTTTTTTGTTAAAGCTTAAAAAGTAGTTTTATAAACAAAATTTTAAAATATAATGAATTTTTAAAAATTTCTTTGTTTTTGTTATACAAACTTAATTTATATATTACATTTATTTGATCTTTAAATTTAATTGACTATTTTTTAAAATGCAATATATAAGCATATACAAAGTATAATACCTAATTAGCTTCTTATTTTTAATATTTTTTTTAAAAAAATTTATATTAAAATATCTTAATAACTACTAAATTTAAATAAAAAAAAATTATTTTTGTCTGTGAGTTAAATTTTTAATAATTGTTAAAATATTTTAACTTAAAGTTTAAAAAACTTTTATTTAAAAAAAAATTACTATATTTTTATTAACTTTTACTAGTTATAAATTTGTATAATCAGAGTTGATCAAATTACTGGTTAACCAAAAATTCATTAATCAAACTAGTCTAATCAAATTGGTCAAATGAGGTAAGGGTGTTGAAGGATATTAGTTGTGAACCAAAGATTGTTTTGAAGTTGTTGAAGTTAAATATGTGTTGTAGTGCCAAGGGTAGAAGAGTTGTTAATTTGATTAAGAAAGTTACTAATATGGTGTTGTAATTGTATATTTCAGATATTGTAAATATTGTAAAGACTATAATTGAGAAATGTGCTATTGGGAGTGAAGTGAGAAAGGTGTGCTTTATGTTTGGCTATAGTGAGATATTTGCCCAAGATTTGGTTGCATTTATAAAGAGAAATTACAACCTTATGAAGCTGGTATTCAGTAGTAGGAATAATAATAGTATTAATGATATAAGTAATTTGTTTGTCTGTTATATTTTTAGTGCCAGCGATATTGGCTAACTGAATGGCTTTGTTTTAAATTAGTTTAATTTGTGAAGACTGTTTGTTGTTAAGAGTGAACTAGTATTCCAAAAATTTAAAAGGTTGATAGAGTAAAATAGATTGCAAGTTGGAGTTAAGAAATGAAAAGTTAGAAGAAGGCTTCTTGGTAATAAATATAGATTTGGTAGGGTTAAGGTTGAATATCAGCTATAAAATAGAAGGAGGAAGCTGTTTTAGTAATTTCTTCAAGTTGTGTTTTGGATTAGGCAATCCATAATATATCATCCATATAAGCAAGAACTAAAATAGAAGTGCTAAGATGGTTTGTGGAAGAATAAATAAAGCTAGTTTGATAAGAAGTAGAGAGTGTATATTTGGAAAAATGTAAAAAAAATGTTAGAAATAAGAGGGTTATAATAGATTCTCCAAAATAAAGGAGTAATAGTTTCATCTTGGTTGATACCATTTTTAACTAAATAAAAATTTGTAAGACCAAAGTTAATGATAACACAATTGGTATGATCGAATAAAAAATTAGTTAGAATATTAATAAGCTGTTAAGACATTTGGATTTGGTATAAAGATTTTTGGAAAAATTCAAAGTTGACTGAGTCATAAGCTTTGCTCATGTCCTGAGAGAGAAGCCAAAGTTGGTTTGAGTTACAGTTTGCATCTTCTATTACATTATTAAAAATATAGATAAATATAGAAGTAAAGTTGCTAGAAAGCGCAATGAAGTTAAATGGTGAGAGGATATTGTATTAAGAGAAAGTAAGATTGAGATGGTTTGTAAGAAGTTTAGTATATAGCTTTTTGATATATTTTATAAGGCTAATAGGTCTGGTATTAGATAGGTTTTTGTCAAAAACAGGTTTTTTGAAAATAGGAAAGATATATCCCTCTTTTTATTGTTTAGATATAGTTTGAAAAAGAAGGCAATAGTTAAAGAAAGAAGTTATAGTAATGATGAAGTTAGAGCCAGCATGTTTTATTATTTTATAGCTAATACCTGATGGGCTACAAGCTTTATTATAAGAAAGTTGATTAATAGTTAGTATAATTTTAGCCTCAGTAAAGTTGGAAAGAGTATTAGAATACTATGTGAGGTTGATGTTAGGTTTAAAGCTATATTCTGTTTGCCAATAAAAATTGAAAATCTCAGAGTTAATATATCAAAAAGCAGTCCAGTTATCGAAGTGTTGTTAAATATGAGATTTGATAGTTGGGGGATCATTAATAATGCTATTATCTAGACAGATATTGTTAAATTTAACTAGATTTTTGTAGTAGTTGAGAATATTATTAATCATAGAAGTAGGATGAGTTTGAAGTTTAGAGTATTTTATATTAATAGCCTTAGAAATTTGTTGTCTAATTTCTTTGATATTTTTTATATTACAAGCATGGAAAAGATTTTTTCACTCTGAATTGGTGTCAGTTATTCAAGAGGCAAGGAGTTGTTGCGAACTTGAAAGTTGAGAAATGTGTAACTCAGAAGATTGGTTAAGTAAAGAGATGGAGTTGTTAAAATGATAAGGAATAGGTAACTGGTGTTTTTAAGCAAATTTAGTTTGTTGAATAATATTTCTAAGTTTCTTAAAATTTGAGTGAAGATGAGTAACTTTAAAAGAGAATGTATGTTGAAAATTATGAATAGAAAATTTTTTGTTGAAAATATATTTAAGAGCAGCTGTAATTATACTAGTATAAATTTTGTACCAAGTAGTTTTAAGGAATTCTAAAGTGTGAGTTAAGGAAGATGTATAGTTAGAATCAAGATTAGTGCTAACTTGGTTTGAGAATTCTTCCTATTTTGTATCATTCATAGCCTTGTAGTTAAAAATTCTTCTACGTGTACATGTTTTATATCTGTATTGGCATGCAGAGTATATGGAAAAGACCAGCGAGAAGTAAGAATTTTGTGATTACTTAATGAGTTAGTATCTGTATTATCAATATTAAAAGAGATAAGGTAAGTTAAAATAGTATGACAGGCTCAGATGAAGTCAATTTCACTGCTAGATCTAGAATTATACTATGTAGGAGCAAATGAAAAAGTAAGATTGTATATATTATTATATGTAAGAAATTAAAGAAGTTTATATTTAATAGAAGAGAAGTGGATATTGTTGGTAAAGGCATTAAAGTCTTCAAGTATTATAAAGAGTATATTAAAGAAATATACATCTTTTATCTGTTGAATAATTGTATTCTGGGTTTCAAGTTTAATAAAACTATTGTCACAAGGAAGATATGTTGAGATAATGTAGAATTTGAAATCATATTTGAAGAAGAGATTAATTGAGATAGCATAGCCTGGAATAGATTTAGTATTATATATATGGGGAGTTAGAAAATTACGAATTATAATGGAGATTCTAGCTTTCAGCTATTAGTGCAGGATTGGAAGTAGGTATAGTGTGATGTTTTAAGAGGCTTTAAAGTAAGTTTGTTGCTAGCTAGTTTGGTTTCAGTTAAGCAGATAATGTCAAGATTATCAGAGAGGCAATAATCTTTCCAAACTTGCTATTTAAGATTTTTGTTAAAACCTCAAATGTTATATGTATATAATGAAAGATTAAGAGATGTGAGAGAGTTGTTATCATAAGAGTTATAAATAAGATTTGAGAGGAATAAAAGAATTAAGATAAATAGTATCAAAATAAAGTATGATAACACAATCTGGTAGAGGGCAAGGCTCTTCTGATGAATAAATATAAGCTTCACTGTAGTCAGTTTTGACAAATATAACAATTCGTTCATAGAATTTGTTCTACAAACCAATTTTAAATAGATGTAAAAAAAAAGAGTTGAGTGTTTGAAGAGCTTGAATTGGAGAAGAGTTTATAGATAAGAGGAATCAATTGAAGCAAATAAGTAAATCATAAGATATAGAGAGTATTGTAATGTGGACCTTATGAATGTCTTCTACATTGTCACTCACTGTATACTTGGCTCTCACAGTTTTGCAAGAACTAGAAGTACTCTGGTTAGGCATTAGAGTACCATCATTATCAGATTCTTCTGGGTAGCATCAAATTTTTTATAAAATATCTGACTAGCATATATATTAAGTATATCTATCACCTTTGTCGAAGCTTTGGTAATATATTAATGTAAAAAGAAATTTACTTCTCTGGTATTATATTGGCCACCCTTGTTGAGGCTTTGCATCAATATAATGTTATAAACCAAAAAAAGTTTTTTTCTTCTGAGATTTTTTAAAATAATAGTCATTTACGGTATAAGACAATATGAACTAATAATATTTTTTATGTATTTGCATACTTTTAGAATGTGGAATTTCTTAATATGTCAAAAGCATTTTACTCATATATTGGAACTTTAAAAAATTCTTACGCTAAATATTGGATATATATTCAAGAATGTGCAAAAGAAAAAAATGTTGAGTTCTTATGTCAGATAGAGATTGAAGAAGATACGAACAATGATAATGAAAATGATGATCATTATAATGCTGTTGATATTGAAGATCAAAATGTCTACGATGATGGTGTTGAGATTGGTGTTGATAGTGAGATTGATGATGATAGTGATGTTACGGAATCGGTTGAAGATTTGTCAATTGTAGAATTCAACAGTATTGAAATAAAAGAAAGATTTACTAAGGTAAACATATTATGCTCAAATTAACTATAATATTACGAAATGGTCGTTGATGTAATATTTCAGACAATTGCTAATCCATAACTGATGTATCTCCTTTTTATTTTTGTTAGCTCACTACATACTTTCCTAAAATGTCAACTTCTTCAAGGTTAATTTGTGATAACATAGAAAACGCAAATCTTGTTCCTGAAGATTTACTCTCAGATGGCATTGTTAATGGGGTTTTATTAAAAAAATATTACAAACCAATCTTTAACGTCATTAATAATTATAATTGTATTAATGAACTATATTCGTATGATTCTGATATATTTAAAGTTAAATTAGATAATTACCAGAAGAAATTTATCGATTTACGTATTAAGCACAGATATGCAACCATGCAAAATCTTCGGAATGATGATAAGAAATTTTACAACGCACTAGGTTCTTTTTTAACACAATTGGGATTGGTTTGGAAAATGCCGTTATATCAACAAAAATCTCCTAATCTTAATGAAAGAACATACACACATCAAGTCGTCAAGTGTATCTTTGATTTTATGTTCTATAATATAGAAGATATCAACATAGAATTTGATGGTAATTATTATGTTCTTTTTAATTATAATTATTTATGAAAAAATTTACTTATATCTATTTTATTGAAAGGACAAAGTGAGTCGACTAAAAATAGGAATTGGGGTCATTCAGGACCAAGTCGACTTCCTGATGTAATGATCTCAAAAAAATATGAAGGATCCAATCACAAGTGGGAGTTTGGATTTTCGGAAGTCAGTTATGCCCCATATTCGTTTGAGGAGGATCATTATTTTGAAGACATGACATGACTAGCCAAATTTTCTAAGGACGATTGGAATCATGGATTGAAATATATAACAAGTTATGATATACCCGAAGCTAAAGACATTTGGGATCAATTTAATCATATAATGATTCATTTCCATAAAACGACGATGGATATTTACGTTCTAGACTGTGAGATGAAACCATTCCACAGAATGATCTTGATTAAATCAACAGAAATACCATTACTTAACAACAACGGCAATTTGATAATCGAGCAAGTGTGTAATCTGTGAATCGATACTATTCGCAAATAACTTGGTCTCCGAAAATATTAGGTCAATAAATCAATTAATAGCAGACAAATCACCAGTAACACCAAAAACGCCAGAACGAAATAATATAATCCCGACAATTGACTCACCGGATGATTATTCACAATATATATAAAATTATTTTAACAAATAATAAAATATAATTTACATATTATGTGTAGTGGAGTAATAACGTGCTAATACAATTAAAGGCTATTTCAATTTTCATTAAAAATTGTTGCCGAGATAGTCGTGGGGTTAATAAAGATACACAGAGAATCCGTTAAGCTTTATAACCGTTGCCGCAATTACATATTAATGATTTTCTTTCCTTTACAGGATCGGTCAATAATTCGAAATATTTATGTTAATGGAACAACCTTACGAATCAAAAAAATTCTGAATTCGATTCTTGGACCGCAGGTATTCCTACAAAACATATAAATACAAAATAGGATTAATTAGTTGATCTTTTTATTTAACAATAATGACCATCGGTGGTAAAGGCGATGAAATGACATTCAGTTGCTAAAAGATTAATTTGATTAACAAAAACATGATAAAAAAAATGTACTTTCAACGCACCTTCATCGTACTTTCATCGTGCCTTCATCGTGCCTATTACATCTATATTATAAGAGACGTACAAAATTAACCATATTTAGAACATGATTGACATTACATTAGGGTGTGTAACGGCCTATTAAAATCGGGGTTAATAATGATCATCACTAATTGCGGATTTTCTAATGGAATTTTGGATTTACCGATAGTTAAAATCCCGACGTTCAATAAATGTAAATAAGATTGATATATGTGCATCGATACCCACAAAAAATCCGCACCCTGCCTATGTTTGATTTTAATAGGCCGTTACTAGCAGAGGACTTTTAATATGATACAAAGTTACGTTTTTGATGCATCAATAGCTACATTTTTGATTCACCTTTTATTGTCATTTAAGCTATTGCATCAAAAACATAATTTTGAAAATTCATGTCTGTCCGCACGCGTGTTCAAATTTGTAATTTTAGTATAGCAAAAATATGCACATTCACGCGTTTGTGCAATGAGATGACTATTATATGATACGCTCTGGACTCATAATGCTATGCATTTTCCTAGTGTATTTATTAGAAAAACTCCCTGCGTAATCAGGAGAGTATTCCGCATTTCCTTATTCATCAATTGTTTGTTTATAAATACGACAAATATTGATTGATTTTTCTTTCTTTAAAAAAAAAAATAATAAATAAAAATTTATATAAACAGCTTAAGTTATTGGACTTTTTTTCTTAAAAATGTCCTTATTCTTCATGGCCTTGAATTATCTCTCAAGAGTTTTATCGAAAAACATCTTCCCATCGAATCCAAATATGAGATTGTTACTTCTTTATTGGGTTTTTGAACTCAACGAATGATAAAATCATTAATGAAAGAAAAGGAGAGTTACTTGATATTTCATTTACCAATTTCTTGAAAAAAATGGAATTATTTCATTCATTCATAAAACATTCGTTTATATTAATAAAAAAAATATACCTCGTATATCCGATAGAAATATTGATCTTCAAGATCAATATAAACTTTTTATTTTTTTTTGATCCAGGGTAAATGGTAAGAATTTCTTGCTAAATACGTGTTGCTAGTAATATTTGCTCGTCCAGTAAATATTTGCAATGACCCTTTGACAATTGGTGTGTAAGTTACGCTGCGGTTGAGTGAGACACAAACAGGTGGTGATCTAGACACTGGGGGTCCCAGGTTGATGACGTAAATTCCAACTGCTAATTACTTGTGTAGTCGCCCGTGTAGACATTTGATTGATCCAACATGTATTTACTTTTATTTATTTATTTATTTATTAGGTTAAATCCGAAAAGCAAATAAACTTCGCTTGGTGCTACAGTTTTTGTTTCCTTTCTATTACTGACCTGTGATAATTATTATGAGAAAATAATATCACGTTATTTTCTTGAAATATTTGCTTTCCACTCGATAGCTTCAATTTTCATAAAACATGTACACAACTTCTTCATTATTCACTCCATATATCTTCTGATTCAAGATCACAAAGATCGTATCTGTGTTAATTTTTGTTTTTTGTTTGGTATCCAAATCAAATTTAAACAATTTTTTTTCTTAAAAAGAAGTGCGTTCATTCCTGGTATCATGATCATGCACTGCGCCTCATCCCAACCGTTCATAACAAGCTCTAAATTCCATTTACTCATAATTGTGAGCATGGCTAGCTTATTTTTTTAAGCAAATATTTGATTTTTTTTCTAATGGGTGCAACAAAAATTCTTTTAAAAACTAAACCAAGTGAAAGATATTATCAATAAAATAATCGAAAAGTATGTCGATGAGAAAAGTGGAATTCAGACTTTTATAGGTTTTGGACAATGAATAGTTCCAAAATAATTCCAGTAAGAGAGATTCATACATCATCAATGATCAATAATTTTTTATATATAATGGGTTATAAATCTGAAAGTTATCAGATATTCAAAAAAATTATCGTAAACATTTATATCATTATAATTATTTCATTGATAAGATACTGCCGAGTTTGTGTTAGCATTATTGTTAATCGATGAGAAGTTTAGAGATCATATGGAGAAATCGCTTGATGAAATTGTTAAAAATACAATGAAAAGAAAATTTATCGATGGATCTGTTCAAGACATTATACAAGTATATTTTAACAACGCCCCATGCATGAAAATTGTATAGAACTTGCTATATGTACTAATGTTTTGCGGTTAGCCTATCGACTTGGGAGAGATGAAGAGGTTGTGAGCACCGAGAATTTTGTTTATGAATGTTTAGATTATAAGATGTATGATAACTGTTGTTATTATTTTGACAGCATGTTCATGTTTTATTTGGCAAGGGCATTAAAATTTTCGGATCAAGCTATGAAGAGGTTCAGAAAGAAATTATTGAAATGTGTGTTTGAATGTAGTAAATCTCAAATAGAGTATGTGATTGATATAGCATGTCGATTGATGGTGTATAAACTTTTAAATGTTGAAAATGAATTTGTAGAGCATGAAAGGCAAAAATGATGGATGGTGGGGGAATGTTATCTAAAATAAAAAAATTGGATTTGGGTAGCAAGGTTTTTGTTTCTGTATTATGTCTTCTCCTCGGACCGGGAAAATGATATATTGGCCAATCGAAAAGATATAAACCCCGTTCCTCAAAAAAAAAAACAACCGGATTTAATGATCCCGAACGTTTGAGTTCAAATATCGTCGTATATTATAAAGATCGTCAAGGAATCCTGGTGACTAATACTGTTTTTCTGAAAATTTTCGAACCCAAGCAAAAAAGTTTGGAATTGTTTTAAGTTTGAATAAAGGTGGTCTTGATAAGGCTATTGAGGAATGTAAAGAGGTCAAAGAGGAGGTGCTTTTTTCATTTACTTATTGGCACGTCAGACACCGTGCAATAAGATCTATAAAATACTGATCTCGTTATCAATGTAAGAAGATACATAATTTGTATGATCAAATCACTACCACCATCATGACATACAAAATGAAGAATAGCACTCTTATTTTCCACATTATCCACTGCAGGGAAATAAGCCGGTAGATCTCCGGCTATATGAGGCCCTTCGGACCCTCTTATAACCGGAAATTTACCTCTTATTCCCGCCGTTGCGAAAAATAATTACTTTTAATTTGATTTCTTATTTCATTGATTTAGTGGCGATTTATTATAATAGTGGATGTATTTAAAATAAGCCATTTCTTTATATTTATATTAAATTAGTCTGTAAGTATAGTCTAAAATATGACAAGAAAATTTTGCTGCTCCTTAAACTATTCTATATTGATAAGATTGTAAATTATCTGCCATTTCTCATTAAGTCATTTATTTAACCTAACCGGAAAGTATAAAATAATTTAAGATAAAATAAGTTAAGTCGATTCAGTCATTATTATTTATTAATCGAAATATTTGAAATAATTTATGTATCTATTATTAATGCTGATTTATGATTCTTATAACTTTATTTTCTGAAAATTTATATACAAAATATTGATTATAAATTTTAGTCTTATCTGAACTAATGAAGACCCGTCTAAAAAAATCCTCACCCGGGTCACCCGTCGGGTGGACAATATACCACCCGGGTCGCCTGATGGGTCACCCAGGTTAATTAAAAAACAATCCCAGGTGATTAATGTCCCGAAAATAATATACGTCGTTCTAAAGTGATAAAGTTTTTCAATACATCCATATCGTTAAAAGTACTTGATGTGTATTTAGCAAAATTTCTAACTAACCCAGTGGAGATGTTTTGAAAGAACCATATTTCTGTGTTTAAGTTAGATTTACAATGATATATCAATTTATTGAATCTATAATGCCGAAATCATAAACTTAATTGAATCAGCAAAAAATCTTCTGGCCAATTTTTATCAGGTGTCTCAGAAATTATGATAATAGCTTCAAGTAAAGTATGGATATGATAATAATTCTTGCTGATTTAGTGCAATTCCTCATTTTATGATATAATTCCAAATTTTTACTTTTTCCATTTGTAAATCTCTCGTTTAATAATTGAGATTAATGCATTTTTCTTGAATTTATATAAAATCCTCAGATTCAAAAACTTATCAGGATACTTTACTAAATATTATGTAATCGAAGCCACGAAGCCTTTGTTTCAATCAGATATATTTCAAAATGCTTGGTCAGTTCTTCGAAGAAAACTCAAAAGTAATAACCATGAGGTTAAAAATAAATGAAGCTTCAAGATTTTCTAATGAAATTACTCCACCACAGATATACCATTAATTTTACAATTATATTAATACTTTTGAACATTTAAAAAATAATTATGAAAAAAAGAGGAGAGGAGGTATGCCTTTGATAAAAAAATCAGGTGATAAATAATACTGCCCTAAGTAAAGGTTATAAATATAGTTACTTCAAATTGCTGAATAGTAACATATTTTAGATTAATCGTTTTAATGTTATTACTATTTCTGTTAATTTTTGCTAAGTCATTACGAAAATACAATGACCTATATCTTAAAACTGCTGAATGTGCCCGAAATATTTTGGTATTTGGCCAACATTAATTATTACATTAAAATCTTCCTCATCATCAAGAAGTTCTAGATAATTGTTTGAAAGCTTTTCAAAAAAATTTTATTGCCATTTTTTTTGATAAAAGTTAAATGATTGTACGGAGCATAATGGAAACATTAATGTATCGTCAAAGTGATACGTACGAAAAGTTAGGTTTTTTATTATTACCATAAATGTAATTTTGATGATACGTATCCGCGTGTCAAAAGTTAGGATCTTCTTGTTAACTTTATTATTGATTTTCTATTAAACAAAATATGGGTGATATGATGCCAAATTTTTTAGCCGTGCCACACACTCTAAATGCCTTGGCTAGGGGCATGCTTCTCCATGTTCAGTGTGCTCCTATAAATATGTATATATGAGTGCTGTCAAAAGAAAACCTGTCATCGGACTTTCAATTATATTTTGTGTACAGTTTGCCGTCTATTATGATTGATTTTCCGTAGATGGTTAACTGTACACAAAATACAATTGAAAGTCCGATGACAGGTTTTCTTTTGACAGCACTAATATACAATATTATTTTTAAATATCAAATAAAGAGCATGCCTTTTAGCTTAAAGGCATGCCCAAGAACCTATGCCTCTCACTTTAGCAAAGAAGAAAGAAAAATTTACAATCGTAATTATAAAAGTACTTTGAAAAAATATCTATACTTCTTGGTTATAATGTTTATAGTGTTTGATTATGTATTTAAGGGTATGTGTAGATGAGTTTTGTGTTGTTGCTGTCTTTTTGTAAAATATTTTTTTAAAAAGATTGGGTACATTTGTTTAAGATTAAAAATTTCTTGTTGTTTAGAAAGATTTTAGAAATTTTCTATTCTGCTGGTATGAACTAGGGTTGCAACCCGAACTTACTAGTTCGGGATCTAGTAGAATCCCAAATAGTATTTACTAGTTCCGCAAAATACCTCTAATATAAATTATATTACGGCCCAAACAAAGAATCGTTTAAAACCCAAAATCATCCGATGACTTTAGCCAATAGGAACACTAAATTTTTACGTCAAACCACGATTTCCTATAAGTCGCCTTTCTCCTAACCTGATTTGTATACTTTTATAGTCAACACTTCGTTTTTGATATAACTTTACCGTTATATTTAAAATGATGAAATTTCACATATCATCATGTTATACTGTAGAATTATGTTTCATTGATCACACAATATTTCAGCTGCATTTTTCTTCATTTAAACTTATATATATATAAATTCCAAAATGAAATCATAAAAATGGATTGTCTAATCAGATGCACATTAAATATAACACACTTGCCATTAAACCATCTGACAATCAGTTTCTCCAGTATAAGTTTTAACGATCTACCTGCTGTTTATTACTTGGCTTACTTGGCAACGCTCAAACAAGATTTTTGTGCTTAACTATATTTAATTATCTGATAATCTATCCATCCATGGCCTTGATTTGATTCGATCTTTATATTATCGATCTTTAAACTTGGATATACCTTACGTACTAAAAGTCAATTTTGTTGAATAATTTAAAGATTATTATTTAAATATTTATTCATTAATCGATTTTTTTGGGGTTGGCACTATTTACCGAAAAGGGACACACCCAAACTAGGTAAAAATACCGATTCCCAAACCCAAATTAAGTAGAAACGCCGTAACTAAAAAGGTTTTTTTAAGTTTTTTTTTTTTTGCATTTTGTTAAAGTATTTATAACTAGTGGTCATACCCGGTTAACTTTTTACCCGAAAGGTTATAAAATCTAATAACCGGTTTTATACCTATTCGAAGAGGATAACGGTTATATCCAGATATAATCTTATAAAAAATGCGCTGTTATATAACGATCATCTGAACTTTATTAAATTATAAAAATTAGATATAACCTTCTATATACAAAGCATTTCATTTGCATTATTTTATATGACTACATTTATGAAAAACGATTGTTATATAGAATCTAATTTGGAACATTGCTCAGACCTTATAAGGAGAATTTCAATCGCACTTTCCCTCTGGCGACAATTATTTCACCAACAGCTCATTTAGTCAGAAACATTTCAAGTGAAACCCTTATATATGATGTCGATTAAATGGGCTATCGTTGGAATGATTATTGGTGAAGCAAGAAATCTTCATATTTATTTAGCATTAAGTAAATGCAATTAGTAGCTTTTTTTTTATTCGCAAATTATTCTCGTCTGCTTTATCTTGTTTCATGATCAATATATCTGATATAAATATCATATGAATGACGCTAACGGAAAATGAGACTTCAATTGTCCCATTTCCTTAACGTCGCTCATATATCTTTTAAGTTAACCGGATAAGTTAATTGGATATCTTAAATATTAATCCGTTACCCAGATTTATAGCTCCTTAGGTACGATCACTATCATACAGTATATCAAAGAAACTATATAGTAGCTTTTTAAAAATTTATTTATAATAAAGTTTTAAATCTTTTGTTATTTTTGAGAAAAGTTCTTGATAAAGATTTTTAGATTAAATGTTTAATTAGTATAATTATATACAAAATTCAAAAACTTGTATATATTATAATATAAATAATTGGTTTAGTCTTATATAAAGATTTGTTTTTATAGTTTTTGTTGTTGATAATTATTTTAATATTTTAATTTTAAAATTTAATAAGATTAAATTGATAAAAAAATATTTAATAAAATGGTTTTAAAAATTATATACAGTGTATATGTATATTGTTCCGAATCGAGCCGGCTCAATTAGGCTCGTCGGAATTTGGGGTTGGCTCGATTTTGGCTTGAAAAGCTTGTGAGCCGATAGTACAAATTATGTAATACAATTTCCACTATTAGTACATCATACGATAATTTCTTCTATCTCCGCTATTAATCATTAATAGCGGAAATA
>CAJVPY010003640.1:0-13780 GCA_910591965.1 Dentiscutata erythropus
GGCAAGTTTTTTTAGGGTGTCCCAGAATTTATGAAAACAGCTGTAAACTTGTCGGTGAAACGTATTGTCAGTGAAACGTATTGTCGGTGAAACATATTGTCGGTGAATTAACCTGTCGGTGTAATGATTGTCTGTGAATTAACTGTCGGCGAAATAAACATGTCGGTGAACTGAACATGTCGGTGAACTAAACGTCGGTAAAATGATTGTCTGTGAAATAAACATGTCGGCGAATTAATTGTCGGTGAAACGAGGTGTCTGTGAAGTGATTGTCGGTGAAATAATACGTATCCTTTCTGGATATTCTGTATATTTAATGTAAATAATAATTAGGATGGTGTCGTTGGATTAGTCACGGGACCGTCAATTTTTTCGTCACGCTCATTATATTCAGCTTTGAGTGTTATCTCTACAACTGGTTCATTACCATGATTATTTTCTTGGTCATTACTATGGTCACCAGCAAGGTTTTTTTTACGTTTCCAACTAAAATAATAATATAATAATATAATGGTCAAATTCAATATTAATATAGAAAGATAACATGATGACACAAACGCGTCAAATGGAGGTGGACTAAATGCTAAAAGAGATAAAAAAAGATAAAGAAAAAGGCTTAATAAGGTTGAATTTAATTCTAGGAATCATTAATAGAATTATATATTTACCTAAACTTAATGTAGAAAGAGCGGCTCCAGACATGTCAATTGCTAAAAATATCAATGAAATGCCATGCACAAATTTCCTACCTAGAAAAAAAATAAAAAATAAATATTAATTAGTAATTATTAAAAAGCTTTTTTTTTTCAATTAATTAGTATTTATTAAGAAATTTTTTTTTCGTGAATAACTAGTATTTTTTAAAAAGTTTTTTTTTTCATGAATGAAAGATAAAAAAAAAAAGAAAACATACAATGAATTTCGTAAAATTGGGGTATGTATCCGATTAAAATAAATACTGTGGGCATTATCCCAAAAACTGTCTTTGGCCATTTGATATTTTTTTCATCCGCGACCTAAAATTAATTTTTTTTTTGAAAAAAAAGTGATATAAATTTAAACAATATTAAAAAACAATAAAAAAAAACAATAAAAACAATAAAAAATAAAAACAATAAAAAATGAATACTCTTATTCCAAAAACACAAGCAGATTGAATTCCGGCCCATATTATACAAATAATAATAAATAAGAAACCAGATTTCTTTTTGTTTTGAATAAACATGGAATTATCATAATATAAGTATTGTATAAAACATATTAGATTTAGTAGGCCAAATATCAACGGTTGAACCATTAGAATGATCGAAAGTTCAGCTACTATCGCGTAGATTCCATAAAACAAGCCTGCTACAGCCTGTTTTTTAATCAAAGAATAATTTGGAATCAATTATGTAAATTATGTAAATGGTATAAATGGAGTAGATTGAATAAAGTGAAGAAAATGGAGTAGATTGAAGAAATGGAGTAGATTGAATAATGTAACCAACCCAAGATAATGGCATGAGAGGTGAAAACCCTTTTCATAAAAAAAGGTAAGTTAATGCTATGTAATGACGCGTCATTTCCCAGAAGATAAACATTTCCAATGTAATTATCCAAATCCCATTCACGAATAGATACCCATGAAATTCATTAATTCATAATTTCATATTTATTATGTGCATACATAACGATAATGATGATAACGTTTGATAACGTTGATAACGTTGATAACAAATGATAACGACAATAATGTATGTAACAATACATACGATGATAATTGAAATAACTGCAAACACTCAAGTTGAAATCCTAAAATAGATACCGTACGGCATAACATACCTTTCGTTGATTGATTGCGCCAATTTTTGTGCACTTTATAAAAAAAACATTACGGCATTACAAAAGTTATTATATTGCACGAAAACTGAACAAAAAAGACGTTGTTTGAACAGATGGTTACCCTGAGGAAGCAACTGAAATGACCATAAAATAGTTCCAATAGTGCCGAATAAGTATTCCAAAATATAAAATAAATTTTGATGATCATTATAATTCATTGTTTTTATTAGTTTTTATTAGTTTTTATTAGTTTTTATTAGTTTTTATTATTTTAGAAAACAAAAAAATATATCGATATCAATATTCTGAAACGTACATACTGTATGGAAAAATTCTATCAAATTTAAAGGATAAGAAAAACAAAAAGGATTATTATAGTTTCACCAAAACTCAATAATTTGAAAATGAGGAAAAAAAAAAAAATTAAAGAAAGTGGCACGCTATTTACGTGGTACGTGAACACAAGATCAATTTGATATACAAAACTTAAACCTAAATGTAAAGAAGATAAATAAATATAAACAAAAATACAGGGATTTATTATTACATAAATCATGGTATCTCTAAATTCTATTAAATTCTATTACAGTATTACGTGTAATAGAGCGAGACAATTCACGTAAAAGGGCAATTATTTATTAGAATTTATTAGAATTTATTAAAGTGAACTTACACAAATTTAGAAGAATTATATAAAATTCTTTTATGGACAAATTATTTATTTACATTGTGTAAAATTGTGTAAAATTGTGCAAAATTAAAAGTAATCAAAAAAAAAAAGGAAATCTAATTCTATGATACTAATATGATATTAATGTGTTGAATGTTAAACCTTAATAGTCATGGATGTAACGTCATTGCTCCAAAATTAGACAAGAATCGAACACTAATGACGTTATTAGCATTCATTCAAAAATTTTTGGTTTAAGGACTTCTTTAAAAGGTATTTCGCTAATTTGGCAAATTTTCATAGTGTAAATAAGAATTGTTTAAATATATATATGTAACGTTTTTTCATCAATGCAGATCTATCAAAAACAATAAATCTTTTCATAGAATGCGAATTCATTCTTTTCAAAAAAGGTTTTTTTTTCGAACTATTATGTTAAACTATCTTTACGCATAAACTTTATTAATATAAACCAATGAATGATGATAGAGTAAACTATAAAAAATACAATTACATAATCGGAATAAATTAGCAAACAACAATTTGAATTGTAAACTTTTGATTATGAGTTCATGAACACAATGTGTGCGTGTACGTAAGTAATTACATAGATAATTACATAGATAATTACATAGATAATTACATATTTCTATTGTCTATCAATGTTAAATCATTTTAAAAAGGACTGACTCTTGTAAATGGATTAATTAATTGCTGGTTTGTTTGTAGGGTAGTGTTGTACACAGGACAGTTGAGTCAAAGCTGGAAAGGATTTGGTAACTCAATATTTTATTATATATATTTTATTATATATATTTTATTATATATATTTTATTATATATATTTTATTATATATATTTTATTATATATTTTATTATGACAACCTTCTTTCAATTCATAAGTAAAATTATTTAAAATTTAATTTTACCCATTTTTCGTTATTGCTTTAATCTAATTTTCTGATTAAAAATCGGCGTGTCCCTGAACGGGTCAGGACCAAAAGACTCGGGACAGTCAAAAATGTATTACATTATGTATAACATTGTTTGTAGGTACAGTACCTGACTTTTATCGAGTTACCTGCTTAGAATGTTTTTGTTTGTTTTCATTCTTGAAATACTAAAATACTCAAAATAATCAAATTGCCAAGCAAATCTGAAACAAAAAAAATTAAAAATTATATTATACTACCATCACTTTAAACTATTATAACTATTATTCATAACTATTCATACTATTCATAGTAATTCCTGTATTCATAGCTATTCATAGCTATTCATAACGGCTATTCATAACGTAATATTATAATTAAAAAAGTTCCATTGGTTGGTTGACTATTGAGTGAGGTTATTGGTAAATTGGCAAGCATTAGGGGTAGTCGATGAGTAATCAACCATGTCTATTGTGTAGAGCATGTACAGTACGTAAGGTGCGTTCGTTTTGCGTCATATGCTTATTCACGTGCTATTTCCTGCTGCTCTTTTTTTTTTTTCTGGCGTTAGATCTAGAATTTTGGCATTATTATTTTAATTTAATTAATATATGCATGATAATGCGAGTTGGCAGTTTCATCTAGTAAAACATAATACATTCCGGAAAAAATTGTTTTTACACGACTTTATTTTGCGTGACGTCGAAAGCATAAGAAAGTAATGCGAGGTAAATTTGCGTATCTGAAATTTTAATACATTTTACACATTTTTACACATTTTACTCATTAAATTTCCTTAATAAAAAAGTAATCAAAATTTTGTTGGCCAATTATAAACCTCATTTATATATTACTTATATTACTTATATTACTTATTACCGTATTTAAGTAAGTTTCAACTTATTTATGGCATAAATAAAATTTAGGTCTTGTAATACTAATTTCAACAAGGGGCTTGCTAGTGAATAGAGTTTTATGACCTCATAGGCAGTAATTTCGTATTTATAATCAACCTTCATGTAGAGAAAAAGCAATCGATCAATTGGCTGCATTTCGATTTCTTTTCTTATCATTATACGTATCATCTGAGATTTGAATGAACCAATAATTTTATGAACATGTGGATTTTTCTTTCATCATTTTTGATCATTTCTCCATTTCTGCTTTTTGGTTGGTACATCATCGAATATCGAATCCAAGGTATCTGGTATGTACGTACGTATTTATGTCCCTTTATTTATTATCTGTTATGAAAATTCTTCATATTATTTAATATTATTAATTCTTTTTTACGATAAAATAAATATATCTTTTATTTACTCTCCATGAATGGATTTTCTTTAAAGTGATTGTCGTTGCAATATGTAATTGTTTTGAAGATCCAGTATCTATAGAGAAGTTTTGTTTGTAAAAAAAAAAATAAAAGTGTCTCTTTTATAGTTCAACAAGACTTTTATGATCGTAAATAAAATTGGTTTAGTTTCGTTACGCGAATTTATCCTTTTTTTTTTGACTAATATAATCCTGGCGTTTTTCATACGAATAATATAAAATATATAAAAATTAAAATACGTTAGAAAATGAATTAAAAATATTATGAAAAAAAACAATAAAAAATTGGACCATTATTTTAGGCCCCACGCCCAAAAAAAAAAAAAATTCAGCTACAAAATGTTTTAAGAAATCCTTTTTTTTTAATGTCACCTAATTGCTGCAAAGTGAGCTAACTTCGCATAATTCTTTATCGGTCGTAGCCAAACATATCTACTTATTTACGTAATACTTTAGAAAGCAATTTTTATATATATTTTTATATACATATATATATATTTGTTAAAACACAAACTTAATATATAAAACCGTTGTCGTATTTTTTGAAAGTTACACGTGGTGAAAGTTCAATTATACTTTAGTTAGAAACAAAAACAAAAAATCTATAAATAAGCGACCAAATCTGTAATTACCAAATTTCGCGGCTACCTCCCCTCATTTTATTAATACAAATTCTTTCTCTAAAAATGATCCACATACCATATTTTTTCGACAACAATAAAAACATCACGGTTCTCAATAGATCAATTGAAGTAAGTAGTAAATTTAAGTAAAAAAAACTTAAAATTCTTAATTTTTCTTTATATTGCTATTTTATTATTCCCCGATTTAATTCCAGTTTTTAAAAAGAGCCAATCCCGAAATGAACCTGAATTGCAAGTTACTACTGTTCCCCAATTTCAAATCTCTCAAGTAATTTATAATTTTATTATTTTTATTTTCTTTTTCAATGATTTGGTTAACATTGTTAATGGGATACTTCAAACTATAATCAAAAAAAAATTTTATGAAATCATTCCAGTCTAAAAAATTGTAGGCCTTCTGACCCGGGAATAAAGGTGTTATTCTCCCGTTTTATTAATTATTAAACTCTATAAAGTAACTATTACCTACCTGATTTAAAATTTTAATTCAAAAAATAATAGTGAAAAAAAAAAGTACACAATTAGTAAAACGGGAAAACTATGATTGTAGTTTGGAGTACTCTATTAACAATTTTAATTTTGATCTTCCAGATTTCAACTGATATTCTTCACGTCTGTCTCTTCTTTATTAATTAGACTTTACCTGAAGATAACAGAGTAAATGTAACATTGATCAAACTATTAATATATTATTATTTATTATTATTAAATTAAGTAATAGATTAAAAATTATAAATAATAACAGATATTAATAATTTGATAAATGAATATAAATAAATAAAATAATTCATCGTGTTTCAGAAAAATTAATATATATATATATCGACACATCTTATCTCTAAATCTCTAAAAGTCTACATTCGCTATTCCGTCGTCGAAACCGCCAGATAATTCTGACAATGTGAAACAAACGACAGCAACTAACTTATCACTGGTAACAATAATTAATTAATAATTCATAATATTACGTAAAGTTTTTTTTTTTTTTTTCTGTGTCAATTTTTATTAACGTTAACTTGTATATATTAAAATTTTTAAAAAGGTTGATGCAAGTATCCTAGGAATAGAGGTAGTTTCTTGTATTCGGTTACACAAATGTTGATAATTTTTTTTTTTTACAAAAATAATAAATAATTTTTTTTCAAATTTGCATAGGTTTTACCTCATAATCAAACAAATCAAGAATCATATCATAAGAATATTGCTGCTGTTCATGCAGAGTACCTTTCACATTTATCAGTTCCCAATTCTGAATATATGTTTAGCGATGATTATACACGGCAGGCGATAGAAAAGGTTAAGATAGTTTCATTATAATAATAAAATGTTGATTTATTTGGAAGATCCCGAATTTTTTTATTTTTTATTTTTTATTCAAATGATTAAAATTACCAATTCGTTCAAAATGACATATTTCTTGCATTATTTTAAAATCATTTAAACTAAAACATTCATCTTAATTTGTATATTAGCAGATCAGTGCATCATGCAACACATCACAACATTCCCCGGGTACCCCAACAACAATTACTAACCAGCCCACTTTACCAAACCCGGTAAATCAAAAGCCTTCTGTGTATACAAAATGGACGGAACAAGAAGATGAATTACTAAGGGAGGCTGTGCAAAGATACGGTCCGCATAAATGGTCTTTAATTGCAACACATGTTCCAAATCGGACTCCCATGCAATGTTCAGCCCGTTGGGTCGGTGCTTTAAATCCTTCAGTTCTTAAAGGCCGTTGGACTTCCGCAGAAGATGCTGCGCTTACTGAAACCGTATCACGTTATCTTAATGCTGTTGATTCTCAAGGAAATCCCCAGCCAATACCATGGAATAAAGTTTCTAAACAAATCCCTCAAAGAACTGGTGCCCAATGTCAAGCACGTTGGACAGAAGCATTAGATCCTCGTATTAAAAAAGGAAAGTGGTCTCCCAGTGAAGATAGTATACTGAAAGAAGGTGTAAAAATTTATGGTCGTTGTTGGATACGGATCGCGGAGATGATTCAAGGTAGAACCCAGGTAACTGAATATTTCACTATTATCTTAATTGATAGTTTTTTTTTCTTTTTCAGTATACTTTTAATACAGTATACTCAATGAACTCTTTCTTTTTTTTTTTTTTTTTTTTTTTTTTTTTCTCTCTTCTTTTTAATACAATATTTAATATAATCTTAATCTTTAATAATAATAACGATAATATAATCTTAATTTAATTTAATAATTCTTTTATTACCCGAATTATTATTTTAATATACACGAATCTTATTTAAATATTTAAATATACCCGAAAAAATTTTTTTTTTTTAATATTAAAATCTAATATTAAATTACATGAAATTTTTTATTTTTTATTTTTTTTAATATTCGATATATATGAATGTTTATATTCGAATTTTCTATATATTCGAAATTTCTTAATTGTTCGAATTTTTAAATGTTCTAAATTTTTAAATGTTCGAATTTTCGAATTTTTTAAATGAATGTTCAAATTTTTTAAATGTCTTTTTTTTTTTTTTGTTGTCTCACAGAGGCAATGCCGCACTCGATGGCTTCAAATAAAAAATAAATTATCGAAACTTAAGAGCAACGAAAATAACGTAATTATGACAGTTACTCCGACCGTACAATCTTGTGATATAAATCCTATATTAACCCCGCCAATCACTCCGTCAACTTCAACACAAGTTAAACTTGTTCATGGAATTCAAAGTACTGGATCGTTCGGTCCAAATATTTCGTTATTCGAAGCCAATGAAAATCCGGTTACCATGTTTCCTAGTCCGATGACACCGGGTTTTCCTATCAATGTACCAACGGAAAATTTATTTTCAAATTACATCGTTAACACCAACCAAGTCGACAATCAATTTACTTACCATAATTCTCCGGAGACTGCTCTTTGTTTTTATAACGTTTATAATAACAATAACGCGTATATCAATTTTATTCAACAATAAAAAAAAAAACGAGGAAAAAAAACATTTAAGGTTTTTTTTTTTTTTTTTAAAAAAAAAAAAAAAAAAAAAAATTAATTATAGTTTATCATCATATGAAAATGGAAAAGAAAAGCTTAAGAAATATCTTATGGAATAAGTGTATTTTTATATGAAAAAAAAAAATATGAACTCATATGAACTCTCCCCAGCATATATATGATATGATTAGCATATATGATAACTTAATGTGATTTTTTGTATTTTATATTTCTATGGCATATGGCTTAAATTTTTATGATTCCTACACCTCAGTCGATTCATTTCATACCGTTTAAATACTTTACTTGATTTTTCACAAGAAACAAGAAATCATACGACAAAGTTCAATTCAGAATGTTGTATGATATGTGTACCGCAAAAGAAGAATAAACAAAAACAATTGTTTCGGCCGTGGAATTTTTTTTTTTAATGGCTTATTTGAACATGACAAATTACAGATTACCACATGTTTATCTTTGATGAACTCGGTAAACCAATGTTATTGGCTTCAAGTCTGGCTGATGTTTTTCTTGTGGTCTTTCGGGGACTTCGGGAAGTCGTCAATGACTAAAAAAGATTTATCTCAATTTAACCAGTTGTGTTGTGATAAGGATTTTTTTCATTTTAACCAGTTGTAATAATTCTTGGTAATGCATGTGTTTGCGTTTTTCTTCGTTGTAGTGAAAATCGTCTTTGAAAAAATTGTCTTACGTATCACGTTACGGCATGCGGATATAAATTAACAAACAATGAGCATTCACGCTGATTACACCGCTTTATTATTTTTTTTTCAAAACAAATTCTTTACAGAGTACGAACTCTAATTATTTCTACTTTAATATGTTTAAATGCATTTCAGGATAGTTTCGAAAGTCTTATAACCCCGTGTTTCAGATTGAAGTCTTGTCAAAGTTGTTTGTTCTTTAACCTTTTTTAAATAAAGTTTAATCGTAAACGATTGTTTTTTTTTCGACCTTTTTTTTTCATCATTTAAAAATTTTTTTATTTTTATTTTTTTTAATTTTTAAAAATCTCTTAAATATTATCTTCTTAAAAGCGAATACAAAAACATTATTAATTTTTTATATAAAACATTCGTGCTCAAATACAGAATTAAAGAACCAGTCAAAAGTAATCTTTAGTCGTCGGCACGTTACCTTTCCCTTATTGTCTTTCACGAACTTTTATTTTCCTGTTTTTGTTTACTTGAGTAAGACTGACAAACCTAATTCGGAATTTTATATCTCAATGGGATTAGTAAAACTTGTTCCTATTGGTTATTCTATAAATATTATGTATGTGCATACACTCAAGAATTCGTTAAAAATAAATGTTTAGAGAGAAGAACGTTAAACATGTAGTGTTTGCATTTTGCATAAAAGAACGGTTTAGATTATATTGTTGCAATTTTTGCATAAGAAGAACGGATTAAATGATATTGTTGCAATTCTAAATCATGCGGTCGAATATTTAGCTCTAAAAATGGGTTGATTAGTAAGTTAAAAGGTAGTGATTATGAGATATTCTTTATTCCATGATTAATAATTCCATCGGTACCTCCCCGTTTGTTGTGGCTCATCTCCCCGTTTGCCTTTTCTTCCTTTGTCTCCCCTTTGTTCAATCCAGTATTCGTATACCAAAAATATCACACCATTTTCATGCTCTAATTTGTCAATTTATTTGATGATCATACGCGCAAGATTCCCAAACGCGGAACTGTTAAAAAAAACGTACGATTTTTTTTTTTTTTTTTCGTATTTTAATAATTTATATTATAAAATAAAATAATCAAACTGCAATGCTAGACCTATTTTATTCATTTATTCACTCAGTTCTAAAAAATTAAATACTTGACTAATTAAATTACATTAACCTTTTATTAAAAATTAATATCATTAGGCATATATGTATTGGATTTTCGGATATTCGGGTATTTATTATTTCTTCGGACATTTTATTTAGACTTTAGATTATCATCGTCCATTCGTCCATGTGATGCCCTCCTTTTACCACTCAATGTCCTTTTTCATTACATTTGATGCTTCAATAGGAATTTAGGCTGATACAATAAGATGTTCAATAAGATGTTCAATAAGATGTTACATGCTATTTTTTTAGACCGTTCTGGATGACAATGTAATTCATGCTATATAGCTTATCATTAATCTATCATTATCCTAATTAATCTTATCTTTATTGTTAATCTATTGTTAACCTGTTATTGAACATTGCATTTGTTATTGAAAAATTCATGTGAAATAGCTTTATTTTGTATTTATAATTTAAGTCGAATCGATCCGTACGAATAATTGGTTAATATTACCTTACTTCGCCCCAGTTTTTCTCCAATTGTGTTACTATTAACAGGAGTTAACTAAGCTTTTGGAAATTAATTGGTTATATTCAAATTTTCATTATTAAGCTTCAATCTGTTGTGTATTATTAACCAAAAATATTTTTTTTCATTGTATAACAATAATAAAGAAAAGTGCGTAACATAGTTATTTGTTTTTTTGTACATGATCATGCATACTTTGTTGATTTTATATCATAATTTACACTATACTCCGAAAATACATGATAAGTTCATATATCCACTGTTTTATTAGAGAAGTTGATCTTATCAAAGACTGTTTTTTCCTTAATATTTTATATTTGTGTTATATGAGTGACGCCAAGGAAAAAGGGAACGCTCATATGAGATAAAAAATATCAAAATTTGTTTATATCGAAAAAATTTCAACGCGAACTGTTATTACATGTGTTGTTGATCTGATTCGAATAAGTAAATCTGACAAATATGGTTTAAACCGATAGCGATATCATAAAGTGATTCTTATCTCTAAACACGTGATAATCTATCTTTATTACTGTATATGCGACCATCAACCATTAACGTCAATACATAAGGTAAGAATAAATTACCTGTCTGTTTGATATGTTTGATATGGATTGCGTATGATTAATCTATGACTATTTGATTACTAATACGTGTATGACTAATTATGACTAATTATGACTAATATGTCGTCACTACAGTGCGGGTCAGTATAAAACCAACACCTTTAAATAAAAAACGCCAAATTTTAAATTTACGTAATCAATTCTGATTGGCTAATTATATATAATCAATTGTGATTGGTCTTCATAAACACTAAAGCTAAATATAATATATTAATAAATAAAAAAGAAGCTATTAGTAAAGATAAGTATATATAAAGAAACTATTTATTGATATACAAATTATAATTTATAGATAGACTAATTTGTATTGGTTGTAAAAAAAAGTATTAGATTTAGAAAGGGATCTCTGGTCTGACAATAATATTTCGGACCTAATAGCCAATTAAAATTACAAAAAAGCACGTGATGCCCGTTTTCATGTAACACAAAGGATGATCAAATATAAAAAATATCAAAAATGGCTATCTAAATCTTTTTTAGAATACTAATTAAAAATGTTGGGAACCCGATTTTATTTATAAAACTTGCTTTTTCTCTAATCCTATATAACTTTACCCTAATTAAAGTTGTATATTGAAAATAGTTTTTGGGCCAGAGATATATAAGCTAAACATCTCTAAATAGAAATGTTTAGAATTTTTCATTTAGAAAATATTGTAGATTTAAATTTTTTAATTTTAATTGTAATATCTCTTTGCCATTCTTATAAGCATTAGTTATTATCATTATCCAAAAGTGCATATATAGCTAGTTTACTTTCATTATAATTGTAATATAATTTTTATTTAATAAAAAGTCTTTAAGTCAAAAAGGTTATCTTAAAACAAAAAAAAAAAGTATTAGTTATTATTTTAAGTTTTTTATATAATTATATATTTTTATATTTACTTCCTATATAATTAATTATATTATATAAAAATTTTTTTATAATTTTTTTTTTTTGGTATTAAGGTGATCTCATTGGCCTGGGAAATTTTTTATTAAAATATTAACAATGTTTTATATTGTAATTTTAATGATGATACATCAAGCCACATATATACTTTTGGTGTCTAATTTAAGTGGTCTGCTCAAAACATTAGTGCTATGTTTAGGGTTTCATACTATATGCTGTACCTGCACCTCAACTACATGAATTGCCTATTTAAACCATCTAATTCTAATTACCATTGTTAGCTCTCTAACCCAAAGAGTTTTTTCACTAAACTAAGTAGATATTGGTATCATCTCATATTTGAATTTAGCACTCTATCTTAGAATATTTTACTATCCTCAAGGTAAACTTAACAGAGTAATATATGTTCTACACATGTATTTATCTGTATGTTTCTATAACTTCTTTCTAATTAGTATCTATTAATTTGCCATACCAGATTTGTATTTCATGTTACCTTTTGGGGTGCTGCTGTTTTACAGTCATTTCTTAAACACTAACCTTTTTAATTAGACACATATTATATACTCATTTGCTCTTATTTGGTTTACAACAACCCTGGTATCTATATTTTAAACTGTCTTTTTATCTAGATTCTTTATTGGTCTCTCCTTTACTTCTAGCTAACAACTTAGAAGGGTTGGTCTGTTTAAACTTTATATGCTTCATGATTACCCTCCCCTTGGTCTATACTTTCAGAGCATATATCTTTTTTTTTAATGTATTAGCCTAATGGTTTAGCTAATGTGTTTTCTACTTAAGAACCTAATTGCTCAGTTCTCTAATCTTGGGTCCTGGTTTAAATTAAGCTTTTCTGTAGTACTATCAAAGATTACTGCTATCTTCAAATTCAGAACTTTTCAAATAGGTTTTCAGTTATTCCAGTTTTCTGGATTTATTGTGCCAAAGCTCCCATAACTAGATAGTATAACCAAGATTGCAGATTTGATTCTGGATCTAACTAATAATTGATAACTATTAATTATAACACAAGTTATTTTTTGTCTATAGGATTTGAACTCTAGACCTGGCACTTGAAGAGAGTAATAACTAGCCTACTACACTAAGTTGCCACACCTCAAAAATCTTTTTATAATTATTTAAAATTGCTTTTAATAGAATTTAAAATTAAAGTTCAAGTATTAAAAATTTTTTTTTATATAATATAATATAGAGCTAATATAAGGTTCTAATTTTAGTTTTTGTAAAAGTATAAATATTTATTAGGTAATTTTCATCTTTTAAGAGGGTACCTCTCCCTACCTAATACTAAACTAGCCAATCAAATTCAAGCAAATAATATATAAGGTAATGGGAGGTATAATGGCACACCTAAGAACAACTGGTAATAAAATTTTTCTAAAGAGAGCTGAATGTTTACAAAATTTATAAACTTGTACTTCTACCAATATACTTTAATTAAATCAAAAAAATAAAAACTTTAATAATAAAATATATGTTATTTTATTACCGTAGATTTCTGAAAATAAGCTACCCTTTT
>CAJVPY010003641.1:0-13778 GCA_910591965.1 Dentiscutata erythropus
TTACTAACTTCTTTACTAACTTCTTTACTAACTTCTTTACTAACTTCTTTACTAACTTCTTTACTAACTTCTTTACTAACTTCTTTACTGAACTAATTCAAAAAACACAAATTCATAAATTCATTTAATTAGCGATATGTGTTTTATTGTACTTGTTCATGTTGGTTGATAAGTCCAATATAAGCAACGCAATTGTGGCAGGTTTCACAGATAAATACTTAAACGCCTCTTCAATTGGATTTAATATTGCTATATCCGCTCATCTTTTTGGTTATGTTTTCTTCGAAATTCCTTCAAGTCTTGTAGCAAAAGTTTTTGGATTTAATGTTTGGATTCCGATCTTAATGGTGCTCTGGGGTGGTATATCTATGACACAAGCTGCTGTTTCTTCCGCACTACAATTAGGCATTGTTAGATTCTTTTTAGGTTAGCTTGACTATTTTATATATTTATAATTATTAATTTATAAAGTATAAATAATAATATTAAAGTTTATTATGAATTTAAATAATTATTACAGGTGCCGCTGAAGCTGGGTTTTCTCCTGCAGTTATAGATTATATATGTTTATTTTATTCTAGAAAAGAGATAACCTTTAGATATGGCGTCTTTATGGCTTTATCTATATTGACTGGTGCATTTACTGGTCTTCTGGTAAGTTTTTATATTCTAATTCGTTTTTTTCTGAATTCTTTGAAAATACCTTTTTTTTTATTGGCTGCTTCGATTCAATAACTATATAGTATTTTTTTTTTTTATGAATTTGAATTTTTATAGTAACTAACATAATAATAATATTTATTTAAATTTAGGCATATGGAATACTTCAAATACGAACGTCTTCATTAAAAAGTTTTCAAATAATGTTTTTACTCGAAGGTGTTCCAACATTTATTCTTGCTGCAATTGTTGCTGTTTTCTTGACTAGTGGTCCTGGTAATTCTCGTTTCCTCACACCTAATGAACGTGAATTCACTGTTGAACGTCTTAGACCAGAAGGTGGTGTTGACGAAAAAGATGTTAGCGTTATGAAACATCAAGCTAAAAGCGCGTTTTTGGATCCTAAAGTTTATGTTTACGTATTAGCTGCAACTGCTGGTTCAATTCCAAATAACGTCCTTAATTATTTCCTACCAACTTTAGTGAAACAACTTGGTTATAGTGCTGTAGATGCTCAATTAATGAGTGTACCCCCATTTGTAGTAGCAACTATTGTAATGCTTATTTTTACTTGGTTGGCTGATAAATACGAAGTTAGAGCTTTGCCTTTGTTGATTTCTGATATATTAACTATCATAGGATCTGCTGGAATGTTAGCAACATCTGCTTCTGATCCGAGTTTATATAAATTACGTTACTTTTTTATAATACTTGTAGCATGTGGTGTATATACTGCTCAAACGGTAATTTATAGTTGGATTACTGGTAATGTTGGTTAGTATTATTTTTAATTTTAATTTTTCTATACTACTGTATAAAGAAAATCTTGTTAAAATTTTTTTTCTAATATTATTACTGTATATTTTTTTCAAATTCCAAAAAAATTTAGTCGGTCAGTATAAACGTAATATAACAATTGCTGCATCCTTTACTATCGGTAATATTGGTGGTGTCATCGGAATTCTACTTTTCCCATTAAACCTTGCACCTTCATTTACAACTGGAACTACCGCATGCTTGGCCATGATGATCCTTCAATTTGTTGTAGCAATTTCAATGAAATTTTATTTGGAATATGAGAACAAGAGGCGTGATTTAGCAATATTATCCAAAAATAATTTTCAATTAAGTACAAGTGAATTAAAAAATACAAAGCTGATTAGAGAAAAAGTTGAAAGATTGATAGAAAACGAACCAAAATTCGATGAAATTTTGTGTGATTCACATCCTAATTGGAGATACATGGTTTAAAAATCAAAAAAAAAACCTTTATAACTGTAGTAATTTTTTATTTTATTTTTTAAAAATTCATAGACTTTATTCAATCCTTTGATAATTATTTTTATTGCTACTATATTTGATTTTTATTAAGTTTACGATTTATTCGTTTAATATTATTACTACATTATAACAACTTTCTTTTTAGTATATTGAATATCCAATATACAGTCTTTAATACTCTGCTACAATATTCAATCTTCATCTTCAATATTCAATCTTATTCAATCTTTAATAATAAATCTTCAATCAAGCTATTTTTTTTTTTTTTTTACCGTACATACGTACTAAAATTTCGGGACTATGAAATTTATGTAGTGGCATTTTAAAAATACTGTATGATGTTACATTTTAAGATCGATATTTAAACCGTAAATCTTTTTCCATATTTGACCTTTTATATAATACTGCGGTAATGAAGTTTGGTTTTGAATTTTTATGTTACACTTCTTATACGGCAAATTATTATTTCTTAAAAAGGTAACTTGTTTTTAAATGCGAAACACATTATTAACGTTAAATGAACAAGGCCAAAACCACTGTTGAGAAAGCAGGTTTGTTAAATGCACGTAGCCAAACCACCATATGAGGAAGCAGGTTTAAAGTTTTTTTATAATTATGAATACAAGTTTTCTTATTCTAGTTAAGAACTATCTGATAGCCAAGGTCCTTTTATAACGCTATCACACAAATTATTGTGATCAGAAAATTCTACATATATGGTATTTAATAAAATATGACATTGGTAATATCATGGGTAGTTGGGTTAACGGAAAATTAAATTTCCGTTCATATACATAGTGCCCAAAGTATACTTGATTATACTCTGTGACATTGATATAGTGGCCAGGGGATATAATAGAATATAAATAAATAACCAAATAAAATTATAAAAATGACAGAATCTTATAGTAGTAGGTTTAATCAATACAACAAACACGTGGTGCTTATTCTGGATGCTTTACATTGCAAAAAAAAAAAAAATAGGCGCCAATTAAAAACACAAAACCATACATATTAAGTAAGCATATACCCAATTTTATGAACTTACTTGAACAGATCAAAATTTTAAAGTATTAAAAAATTCTAAAATATAATTGTTAATAATAGATTTAATAGATATGCATTAACATAATTTGTTATTATTATTGTTAAAACAAAATAATAGATAGTAATGATATTAAACTTAATAAAATAGGTTATAAATTACTTTAAAATTTTTGCAAAAAAAAACTATATTACTAGCAAAATAGATTAAAAGGTTAGTATCTACCTGCCGTGAATAAGCATGCAATTATTGGTCAGATTTTTGGTACGTACTGTTCGAATTAACTCGTAGTACCGTTACCAAAATTATGCAGATCAGATCACTAAATTATGAGAAATTTTGAGCGAGCAAAAGGGTGCTTATTTACGACAGAATACGGTATATAATTTTTATCAATTATACTATAGATTATTCTATTAACAAAAAATAATATTTTATGCTAAGTAATAATTTTATATAATTTTTTTTTTTACAAAATAATTTAAAAATAACAAATTATAGTCTTTTTATTATACAATTATTAGACTTTAATAAATTATTGCTATATACAAAAAATAAAGTTATACTGTATACTGATTTAATGCCTATAGAGTGGTAATAGTTTTGGTTAAGATGGATAAACATTGCATATAACACATCACGTAGAGTTTCTCCAGACAAAAGAAAATTTGATAATAATAAAAGAAAACTAAGATTTCATAATTACTCGTATAATACTGTATTAGACGATTAAATTTCTTTTACAAAAATTACTGGTAAACCATTATGGAAAGATTTGAGACAACTTTGTTTTCATACTTACTAAAATTAATAATTTGATATTAAAAATTCAATATTAATAATTAAAAATCCGCATAACTACTGAGAATTTGGCAATCAGATTACCAAAAAATAAACACCATCAGCACAACATTACTTTAGGATAGGTTCTATATTAGCTTCATCGCATATTATTTCTAATGGTAAAATTGAGGCAATGCCCTCGTTACCACAGTGAGAATACCATTTATATTAACCGAGTACAAATTATTAGAATAAAAGTATACAGAACTTCCACTATCTTCAAAATAATCCTAGGTGTCGTACAAAAAATGCACGGCAAAAAAAGAATTAGGTCAAAATTACACAAATTCTATTAATTAAACTGCATTCACCTATTAAGTAAAAATGTTCTTGAGCCAATTTTATCATAAAACAGATCTATTTTTAAAAAAATTCCTTTTCTGTAACTAAAAAATTAAAAAAATCAAACTCCGGCCAAAATTAAGAATTTTGAAGATCATCGGCCTAAATTACTTTAATGCAGGACAAATTTGACAATTGTATGAATAGATACTCATGTATAAGTAATTTTTCATATTGATTAGAATTAGTATTCCTTATCATCATCATCAGTATTGGTTTAGTAAGTATACCTGTAAAAGCTAATTTTGATATACAGTAATCATAATTTTTTACACTATGGTTAACCATTCGTTTATCGGTAGGTATTAAACACCACGAAAAATGAAAAAAAATTTATATTAAAAAATTCATTTTTATAACAATTACCTATGGTCACAACGTAAGTAATATTTAAATTATTTTCGTCCTGTGAAAAAAAAACCTGCAGAACTTACAGTAAAAGGCATTCCGTATAAATCTTTTAATGAGTTCACGTTTTATAATGGCCTGGCGTTTCGTAGTAGGTGGATCAGGTATAATGTTGTTAGCGAAATCTATTTCCAAAATGCCAAAAGACGAAAATCGAAATCGTCAAAACTCTGGCGAAATTTTATCACACAAAAAGTTTAGCTTCGTGTTCTCCAATTCATGCGAACTTTAAAATAAATAACTATAACAATTAACCTTTTTCTCTGTAACATAAATAGAAGCACAAACCTAAAAACAAGCCGTGTTGTTGAGCTTTTAAAATATATATGTTGTGCCTCAGATAATATTTGAGGCACCACAGATGTCAATCGTCAGATGAGGTGCGTAACTCGTTAATCGGCTACCTTAGTTGTTTTATGAGGTGAACAGTGGCCGATAAGATTTTTTTTTCTTTTTTGAAAACACATGTAGCCCGAAAAAAAAATCATTGGAACGATGTAAACTCATTACGTTAAAAAAACATTTTATCAAATAAAATATAATAATTTTGATAACTTTCGAGCCTTGTGCTAGGATTGAATAAGCATTAATCAACCCACTTTAACAATCTACTAGTCATAAATCTGATATTGATAGTAAAATGAAAATAAAATTTTCTTTTGCAACTTCATATTATAATCTTTGGTTGACAAGGTCAAATTAAATTCATAAAAACGCCCAATGCTTTTGATGTTTCAAATTATATTATATATATTATGCAGATAAAAACATTCTTTTCTTTAGTTATTTTATTAAACCCTTGTATCAGTGTTCTTTTAATGTCGAAAATAAAAATTAATTGCAGTTTCCTCATAAGTTATACACCTCATCTCATCTGCCTCAGTTATCAACTTATAACTCTGGTCAGCAAAAACGATACTCGGTCCCGTGTTTTCCAAGAAAAATATACAAATAAAAACTCAGAATATCATACATAAAGTTAAGCCAAGACTTTCACTGCGAATTCTTTGATATTAATACCTCATAATCTACAGAACTCTGAAAATTGCTCGGAAGTCACGGGACCGAGGATCGTTTTTGCCACCACTGATAGTTCAGCCAGATTTGAAATAGAATGCTCTGGGTTTGGCCAGAGGATCTGCAATATGACCAGAGCTATAATTAATTGTTCTACTACGTATTTAAATTACAGTCGAGTAAGCATTGTTGTCTGTTATTTACAACTATTTTCAAAAGGACGTGGAGCTATTTTTTACGATATGAGTGCCGTCAAAGGAAAACCTACAATCTGGCTTTCAAGTATATTTTGTGTATAGTTGGTTATCTGTGTGTCGTCTATGGTAAATCTATGTCCGATGATAGATTTACCATAGACGGCACACAGATAACCAACTGTACACAAAATATACTTGAAAGCCAGATTGTAGGTTTTCCTTTGACGACACTTATATATATAAATATCATTTGACCAACTGATCAATATTTAACCTTTTGACCGGGCTGGTCAATTGGTCATCAAGCTTGACCATTGGCCGTTAAGGTTTGATGCCCTATAAGAAAAATGGATCGGATCAGTACGGGTTTGGTTTCGGATAGGTACGGGCCTTTGTGGCACGGGTCAAGATCCGGATTTGTACGGTATGGTACGAGTAGGTACAGATTCGGTGGTCCGTGTGGGACCGTATGTCTGTGCCAATTGGACCGTAAATGGCACGGGTTTTGCAGCAGTTTACTAGTCGAATCGGCACGGGATTTGGCACGGGTAATGATACGTAAATTCACGTGCCATCGCGATAACAAATAACAAACATGTGGATTAATGATTAAAACATAAAATTTACATGTTAAGATACTCAGAGCAGCTTTATCAGTGAAATTATGAGATATTGCGCTTTTTTTAAAAAAAATTTCATTTATTGATCTTTCGATCTCCGCGAAACGAGCCAACACGTATCACGAGCTAACACAAGCGCAACTTAAAATACGTGTCATCTGAACGTGTTGTTCCGTATGACTTGATATAACGTACCACCCCTTGCCGTAATGTCCGTGCCATTTTTACCGTGCCACTCCGTAAAACGTGCCTGTGCCACACAATCCGTGCCACTTCGTACATTCCCGAAACCAACCCATACCACAACATGTACCACTTTTCTTATAGGGATGATATTGTAGTTAATTTCTGTAAGAAGTAATTTAGATTAGAGAATCAGTTAAAATTTAAGTAATAAATGGTTACAATTATGTTATGATGCAGATTCAAGTCTCACGTATATAAATCAAAAAAAAAATGATGAAAAAAAACTCTGTAAAGTTACAAACTAAAAACATTGAAATATTTTTATTACAAGTTAAAATAATATCAATAATTTACATAAATTTGTATTGATTATTTATTTTATTCCAGAGAGAAATAAACTAGTGCCAAATGTTAGCATTTAATTCGTGTTGAAATGTTGCATCAAATTGTGTAATTGGCATAATATCAATTCTTAAATATTTGGGTAAAAAATTTAGATACTGATTTGTGTATATTTCAATAGGTTAACCCATTGATTTTCAAATAATATCAGATATAATTCTTTTTCATATCTTTCTATATGTTCTGTAGTGATTTTATCTTCAGAGGAATAACTAGTTTCGATTGCTTCTTTTATAATCCTGATCTTTTCCAAATATTCTTTTTTTGTCCTTTCAAGTCCTTCAAGAATTTCATTATTATAATTAGCAGGATCGGCACTTTTCTTAATTTTTTCTTCATGTATGAAATGTTCTAGGTATTCAGCATAAGAATCATTAAATATGACTATCGCATTTTGACTTAGAAATTTCGCAAAGCAGATGTTAATTTCAGTTATCTTCTTTTGTTCACTTTCTAATTGCTTAAGCCTTTGTTTGCAACCTTTTATGGAGCTTTCCCTTATTTTTTGAAATGACACTTTATTATTAATCTGTTTTTCGATACTCTTATCAATTACATTTTCAGTTTTGTAATCATATTCATGAGTCATAATCATATGTTTGGTATAATGGCAACTGCATTTACGACAAGTTCCATCATTTTGAACAGCAAGATAACGCAATAAGGCCACATTGACAAATACTTCGACTTCGACCCCATCCAAATAACAATGCGGTTGGCAATGAGCTTTGTAGTTAACTTTTCCATTTCCTACTTCATAATTACAGCCGGTACATACGATTCTGGGATGTCCTGTTGTTTTGGTTCAAGAAATTGTCGTGGGATATACAACCTTTTTTTAAGTTCCTGAATAAATTCAATGCAATTATCAATCACGTTTTGATGGTCTTCAACCATTTTTACATTTGTTTGAATATTCTGTTGCATGACTGCAAGAGGTCTAGCAAGATTTAATACTACATTTCTAGCGTCATTGAGTGTTAAAGTATCTTGTACTTTATGAGGGTTACGAAAGCCTAGGTGTTGAAGGAGTCTTACAGATTCAGCAACAGATCTTTTCCAACTTTCTGCAAAATTTTCTCGATCCATATCATCAAAATGCACTTTGTTTTTGGATGCAGCTAGAAACCGAAATGATTCATTGTCAAAACAGTACATAGTCTCTTTGTTTGTTTTTATTTCAACACTAGATCTTTGTTTAAGTATTTTGAGTTGTTCTTTAAGTGGTTGTATTGTTTGACCTGGACGATAAAGTGTTCCTCTGCAATCAGCAAAACAGAAAACGATATTGTCTTTTGCACTCTTATGTAAATGAGATAATAATTCCTGTATACAAAATTTAAATAATACTGTCAATCTCGGAATATTTGGCTTGAGAAGAATGCATATCCCATTAAGATAATCATAATTTCTAATAAATTTAAGAATATTTTCTAAGTTTTCCTTGTCTTTATCAATTCCCCTGGTATCTCCTATTCCCGGACTATCGATAAATCTTACAATCGTATTCGAATCATAATTGAAGTTATATTCTCTACATGATTGAGTGGCTGACATTCCAACATTTTCAAAGTTTTCATTTGAATCATCTCCAAGTTCTATAGTTGTTTCTTCGTAATCTTCATTAGTTATCACGAATTTTGATGGGATTAGTAATTCCATCTCCCCATATAATGCTTCATCTAGAGTTTTAAATTTAAGATAATTACGGAGTGCGTTTATAAACGTAGATTTTCCTACACCTGTTTCTCCAAGTAATAATATATTTATTTCTTTTTGTGTGGATGTTGTCATTATTGAAATTTTTTTAAAAAAACTAGAATAACAATTTACGCGAAAAATTCTCTCTGATATGGGATTAGGGTTCAATACGAAGTTTTTATTATAAATGAATCAGAACGAAATATACTTTTATAATAGAGTTTGGAACCAGATTTAATGATGCGAATTTATCACACGTTTTTGATGGATTGATCAATAATTGTTACTTATTGTAATAAATTCGAATAATTGAGATAAATTTGCATTAATAAATTCAGCTAAACTCTATAATACGGAAGAAACGTTCCGTAGCTAGTTTGAAAATAACAAAGCTTATGCACATTCATGTACGTTAATTTGAAAAATGCAAGATTTTCCAGTCAAGAACTTATATAAAATTTAAAAATATATCCATATATTCAGCTGAAAATATAAATTATGAATTTAAAATTAAGAATGTAGTCTGTTAAACTGGAAAACTAAATAGGATCATTCTGAATTAACTAATTTTGAAAATAAGTGAGAAATCTATTTTGTTTTGAATTCCGAAATTGAAAAGCATTTTTTTTGACAATATATTATTATCAAATAGGGCTTTGTAATTTACTGCTATAGCGATGTATCGCTATCCCCAGGTTTATGCCAAAATTCTGAAAGTAAAATCCCGAAACCGAAACTTAATTGAGACGTCATGTAATGTCGGAGTTCTAATATCCAAGCACCGCTTGTGATTGATTATAATATATTAGGCTAATTAGCCAGTTTATCATTTGTTCGCTGGAGTAAGAGAATTTCTATTTATTTCACAGCGAGCTTTCAGCTATATAGAAAAATTTAATGTACAGTATGACCGGTAAACCATGTTGCATAAACATCGATATATACAGTACGTACGTACATAGTAATAATAGCACGCCTTACTAACCTTTTAAAACATTAGTCAAAATTTGGACGTTCAACAGGCTTGCTTACTAAAACAAGTTAACCGTTAATAAGTATGAAAAAATAATACTTCAAATCCAAAATTTTTATTGGATAATATTCTTACCTGCAACTACTAATTTGCCATTTATTGGTTTAGGAAGATCTTGATATTTCAAAAGTCGACTTATGTAAATAGCCTGTGGATGTGTCTGGTAATTAATCCTTGCTGATTTGACTTGATTATACGTTGAGGTGTTTTTGCCTGAGTCGTTAATTTCTTTAACTTGTTTATATAATTCAGATTTCTCTTCTTTCAAATCTTTAAAAAATTGGTTTAGCATACTAGTTAAGTTGTTAGCAGTTGGTCTATTATGAGGTTCAGCATCCAAACATTTATTCATTAAATCTAAAAGTAGTTGAGGAACTTTACATTTGATCTCAGGTCTCTGACCACTACAAATTTTTATTGCTAATTTGTGATCATGTGGAGTATCATGATATGGAGGATGTCCAGTAAAAACTTCTGACATAATTATTCCGAAAGAATAAATATCTGATTTTTGAGTGTATTCCTTTCCGTTTGAATACAATACTTCTGGAGCGATATAAGGAAGCACACCAAAAAGTTCTTTAGAATTTGAGACTTGCGACACCGGCCGGCTTACATAAGCCGAAATCAGTAATATAAGAATTGAATATATCTTGATTAACTATATTTCCGGAATGAAAATCTTTATGCACTAATTTGGCTTCATGAATTGCACAAAGCCCCTTAGCTATATAATATAAGTTAATTCATTATATTTACTATATATCTAAGAATTTTCGGAGACTTCCTTGCTTTGCATACTGTATAACCATTATATAATTATCATTTGCTGGATTCTTAGTTATTCCATAAATCGTAATTGCCGAACTGCTGCCATGTTTATGTTGATTTGCAACCTAAAATATTTATTAGGATAAATAACAATTATACTTTATATGATAATAAATTATATAAAAGCTTACTTCTTTTAAAAATTCTTGTTTTAAATCTTTTGAATTATCTAGGCTTTTTAAACAAACTTTTATTTTCGCATGTCTCCACCATTCATTTTCAACATCATCGAATCCATAAATATATCCGTCAGTCCATACTGCCTTAAAACAGTCCCAAAGCCACCTTTAGCAAGATACTTTATATTTGTAAATTGATTAAAAGGAATCCATTCAATGATGTCACTAAATTTCTTTGCATTAAGTTGCGTTTGTTGAATAAAATTATCGATATCTGGATTTCCGCTGGTCCAATTACAAAACTCGTTTTTAAATCTTGAACATTATGAAAAATATACTTTTAATAACAATGATATCAAGAATCACACTTTAAATTAATATAAATACCGTCTGTCATGAATTGACAGATAACAAATTAGAAGTTCGTTTTCCTTTAGAATTGTGACTTTTAACTTATTTTGAAAAATATTCTTATAATGTTAACTTACTGGCTGTTTTGTGTTTTTTTTTTGTGTAGCAGATACAGATATTGAGATGTAGTTATTAAATTGAATTATTGTACATGATTTTTAGCTTGGTTTGAAAATATCCTTATAATGTTAACTTACTGGCTGTTATGAGGTTTTTGTGTAACAGATATTAGGTTTGAATTATCGTACGTGATTTTTAACTTGATTTGAAAAATATTCTTATAATGTTAACTTACCCGCTGTTATGTGGAGTTTTTTTTTTTTTGTGTAGCAGATACAGATATTGAGGTGTAGTTATTAGATTTGAATTATTGTACGTGATTTTTAACTTGTTTTGAAAATTATTAACTTACAGGCTACTATGTAGGTTATTAATTTTTTTGTGTAATAGATACAGATATTGAGGTTAAATTATTAAATCTAAGTAATTTTAAGATACTGTTTTTTATTACACTTACGGTTCTTTAACTAATTTACGGGTCCCCACTGCCCATGCATCATGCGGCTTAATTTCCAATAATTTCTTCAAATCAGCAAACGAGTCTTCATATCTTTTCATCATAAAATAAATTTCTCCTCGATATCTTAATGCTATGATATTATTTAGTTCAATTTCTAGTAGTTTAGTAAAATCTTCAAGTGCTTCCTCATATTTGCCTATAATAAAATAGATTTTTCCTCTATGGCTTAAGTCAATTGTATAATTTTTATTTTTTTCCAATGATTTTGTTAATTGATTTATTAAATCAAGAAGAGTTTCTTCATATTCGCCCTTAATAAAATAAATTTTTTCTTGATATTCAACTGCGAATGCATTGTTTGATTTGTTGCTAATATCTTTATTGGTCATTACTATTAATTAAAATAACGAGACAAACAATAAATGATCTAAACCCGATTATCGTTATTGCTACGAATCATTAAAAAATTACCCGAATATTCAAAGTCTCTATCTCCAAAATTTACTTCTACAAATCCTCCTGGTGATCTAAATCCGACACAAGGATATAGGTACCTTCCAAATCATCAGGCAGATTGCAAGCAATTCCTTGAAATAAGGCATAAAACATCGATTCTTACCAAAGCTTTGGAAATTATAAAACTTATTGTTAAAGTAATATTTACCTAGATTTACACCGTTTTTAGTATAAAATATTAGCTTGTTTCTGAAATTTAAATAGCATCCAATAGTATCACCAGCAGTATATGATGGTCCATATGGCTCGCTACTTCCGGAACAAAATGAATATCCATCATCACCATGGTAACCCCAAGAGTTATTTTCTTGTCCTAAGTATATTATAACAAAAGAATTGATCTATTGCTCTGAATAAAAAAAGAATACTAATTCCTATTACCAGGCATTGTCATGATATCTATATTTTCTATTTTTTTATCTTGATCGGTTGTCTTTGTGCAAAATCCGATTCCAATCATTCTTTTAAGAGATTGAATTATATATTAAAATAAATTACGAATAACAATTCCAATACAATTAATTTCTCCAAGTGCATCTCGATCAGATTGTAATTATAAAAAATGCAATAAATTATTGTGCTTAGAGAAATAAAACATTCGTATTTAAAGAGATAAGACATAGCTGCACTTAGAGTTGACTGTATGTCATATTACCCGTTTTTTCCACTATCGATAACTTTAACTTCAAAATAAAAAAATTTGCTCTGTGAAGGAATCGGATTATTCGCTCGAATTATAGCCACAACTTTGCAATAATCTGGTCCTTTTATTTCAAAAAATTAATAAGCTATGTAACCTTTAATGCATTCAAAAAATATCCAAACACAAAATATTTAAGTGAAACTTCTTGTTAAAATATAAATTTATTTCGCTCTCGATACAACGTAGTACCTCGGGCTCATAGTGAGGAATTTTAAAATCCGCTTTATCATGAGTTTTATTAGTAATCTATTATATCAAGTAGTATTTATTATGATGTGAATCTGAATCTTGATACATTACATAAAGGTTTACTTAGTCTCCTCTATGCCAAGAGTCCGTTATATCGACGTGTAATTTGAAAAATAAATTTAAAACTTTTGAGACCATCTCAGACTTTAAGTCCATCTATGATTAAAAATGATGATTCAAGGTCCCATGCGGTCGGTAAAATAGCATCTTTATATAATTTTAATTCGTTCATCAGATTAAATGTCTTATAAAATTTTTCTTGATAAAAGAAATTTTGTGTATAACGATAACCTACGAACGTAGCTTTAAAGGCGTAATATTTCTAAATTTGTTGTTGGCGTACATAACCGATACTGATATAGTATTTTAAGTTTAAGCCCTTAAACTTAAACAACGCTCCTAAAATCGTGAAACGTTGATTTGCCAAATTCGCTTTGTTGTTTGATTATTTTACAAACTATTTTGAGCGAAAAAATGGCTAAACCAAGGGAGATATCTAAAGCAGTGTAGATTCTTATCGAATCAAATTTAGGGTTAGGGTCACTTTAACCTATAGTTTGGTTAGGGTTCAAGGTGTTCTTATACAAGCTCAACATTTCTAATTAATATACCAAAGGTAGCATAGCGGGCTTTAAATCTGATTGGATGATCGCCCGGAATGTTTCACAATATGGTTTACATATTAGCGTAACGT
>CAJVPY010003642.1:0-13776 GCA_910591965.1 Dentiscutata erythropus
GACATTCATTCCGGACTATCATTCCGGACTATCACATGATCATCCGGAGCGCAACCTGGTACACATTTTCGGGTTGCATTTATATTATCAAATTATGTCATATATTTGATATGATAACCTTTCAAAACTGATACAAAACTTGTTTTGGAAGGTTTAACCGTATAACTATTTATGTTTACCTCTAACCTTTAAATTGTATAGGCATATTTTGTAAATTATGACTTTTCATCATAAACCAAAAAGAATTTAAGATGTGGATATTATGCGCCATTCGAAATGGCATTTGCAAGTGATTTTGTCTTATTATATAATATATAATATCATATACATACTCTTGCACATTATGTTTTATGAGATCAACCAGAAAAGTGTATCGAACACAAAATTGCGATCTAAGGGATAAGTTTATGCACAATCACGATCATTAACAAATAGTGTTGAATATTATATATAAATCATTGTGACTCGATTATAAAATAGGTTACTGCATTAAAATCTGACAGAACTCTCTAATAAATCTGCAGTCCAAATCATAATTAAGAAAAGACTTTTACTGAAACGCAGCTATGGTGTTTTTACACCTATGTATATATTATCTTAAAAGCTGGCTAATTGATCAGCGCAAGATGTCCTAAGTAAAAATGCTCCACGCCCCTAAAAACCTCTTCCAAACCTACTCCTCACCTTAAATACTAACATTAACATGAAAATTGGGTTGAAAATTTTTATATTCAAAACTTAGAAAAAAAAATCTAAAAACATAATAGGTGCGTTTTATAATAAATGTTAAGAAAATATAAAACCAATTAACTCTAGTTTTAATAAATTTTCTTTAAACAAAATTAAACAGTTTTGCATTTTAAATATCAATTACAATTATGCAACAAACATGACAAATAATATTTTAACTTTAATGGGGAGACACGGAATTTTGAGCGTAAAGCTTTTAGGCATTAGATAGTATCCTACCGTTCTAATATCAGTTTTTTCATGTAAATGATGTATGTATTTGCTATGTCACGATATTTCATTCATAATTCAGACTGTCTATAATCTTGATATCCATGATACTGAATAAAGAGATATGATCTCGTTGGTTCAAGTTCATCATCTTGACAATTAAGATCCTGTTATTCAAGAAAGATCCCAGACTTAAAATCCTGAATATTCGAGATCCCTAAGACAAAAGCTAAAGATCAGGTAAATGTTTACAAAAGCTAATATAGAACACGTTAAATTCTAGAGATAAACATGTAAATTTAGTTCTGTATTATCATTATGATGGCAGCTCACATAAATTTATAATTTATCAGACTCAGTCTATCAGATCTTTTAAAGATTAAGTCTGGTAAAAACTAATGATTTACTACGTATGACACCAGTTACGGATTTTCTTTATGTTATATAAAAATAAAGAAAACTACAATTAAATAATTCTTTCACTATGAATATTCTTTCTTTTTGTTCTTGAGCGCAAAACTTTTCTTATGTTGAATAGTAAATTAATGGATGTGCTATTGTTTTGGAGCTAGTTTTAATATTTACTACAAGAGAAACAAAATTTTAATGAATGTCTCAAGTGTTATTTAATCTGTTGACAAAATATTTAAAACAGTTCCTACAATCTTCAAGCAATCTGTTGATGGTTAGAAACTTCTGAGTCGAGAATTGTGACTGCAAGTATGATAAAATACAAGCAAAAATGATCGAAAGATACAAGTTTTTGACCATATAAAAAGTGTCATTCTACTGATACTGATGATAGAATTTAGGATTTTTACGATAACGTAAGTCAAGAACTTTTAGGGTTGCTTTCTCGAGATCTTTATATGACCTGATGGAAGGCTTAAATATACTTTACACAAAAACAATATTCATTTATACTAATTTTAAACCATCAGCAAAACATTTTATTCACCTTAGTATTCTTACAATTCCAACTGCTTTCGATAATTTAAAATTCAATGAAATTATAATACAATTTAATTTGCATCTCTTAACACAGCTATGATCAGTATATGAATTAGTTGAATTAGAAATTCTCACAAAACACTGTTGAGGGCTGGCAAGTACTGGGAAATTCTTGTAGAGAATTGCATATTATCTTTACAACAGTCTATTGATTAGCTGATAGTACATAGTCTATTTTCAAAACCATTAAAAACCTCCCAAATTTATCCATACGAATTTTTTTTTGTCATTAAACCTATTTTTTTTTTTAAAAAAAAATGTCTCTAAAACAAAATAATAGATATATTGTTTCAAAATATTCAATAAAATAAAAGAAAGAATAATGAAAACAATTTCGAACCTAATAAAAGAACGAAACCTCTTATATCTATTCGTTTTTTGAAAACTAGATTTGGGGCGGAACTTAAAATTCTTGACAAACCTATTCTTAATGAGTATGAGAAGGAGAAATCTGTGATTATTGCTAAGTATGAAGAAGATTTCAAAAGTAAAGTAGATTCAATCAGCAAACGTGAATTATATCAGGTATGTAAAAGAACCTTGAAGAAAATACTATGAATTATATTAATACAAAACAATGAAAGATAACTACCAACAAGAACAATCAAAAAAATTTTTGAAGTTACACCACCAAAAAAAGAATTGAGTTTTTTAAATAATGAATATTATCATATGATAGAAATTTCTCTATGGAATTGCATACAATATTTTTTTATAGCGGTTTGCAAAAAGGTGGGACCTCTCAGATCATAATAATAATGTCATGTAAAATCAACGATTCTAGTAGATTTTTTGATTCTTAGAGAATTTTAAAGATTCCGAATAAAATATAGATGTCATTGATCGAAAATTATGGGAATTGAAATTTTCCGCTATCATCATCACAAAATCACAGCGCCATAAATGGCTTGTGGCATGATTTAATATCCGGTTAATTCTGACCCGGAATTTTGGGTGTCCTGAAAAAATCGATGAAAATGATGAAAATGAAATTATGTAAGCTTTTCCAATTTTACGAGAGAAAAATTTAAGAATTTCTATTTTTTTATTGTTAGCTTCAGAAAATCTCTTCTACCCTTCCTGTTTGAACCAGTTTTTACATACATACTGTCGTAAAATAAGATATAATATATATTTAATAAATAAATAAAATAGAACAATAGACGTAAAACGTAACAGTTTTTGTTTATTATGCCGAATATACTGTCATTACATCAAGTTGCGCAGCGTTATATGACGAAGAGATAATTAAAAAATTCTTTAAGTTTACTCATTTTATTTTTATAAGCAAGCTATTAATTAATTTAAAATTATATCCCCAGTTTCATTGCCATGAAGATTTAAAAAGTTAACGAAGTATTTTTGCAAAGAACTTTTGCCAATATTTCTCCACCCTTAGTACTAAAATAATTATTTTCAAGGTTTAATGATTAGAGTAGTATTTTATGGAAAGCAATTGCTAATGATTCAAAACAAATATTATTATAACTAAGATCCAAGGATGTTAAAGTACCGTATTTATCCGCCACGAGTACCCCGGGTATTTCCCTTGTTCGTTTTAGTACCCGGGGTACACATGTAGATATTGTATGGATATGAATATGTTTTATTATGTTTCCCCGGGTATAGAAGCATGATAATATCATACTTAGATACCCGGGTATAAGTCAAAAATTGGCTGTCAAAATCGTTACAGAGTACATTGCACGGGAGGTCTACATGGCGGATAAATATGGTGGTATCTTTACAAAGAACTTTTGTTAACGCCTTTTCACCTAAGAATAATTAAAATAATCAGAATAGAATTCTCGCAAAAAGCTTCTGCAAGTGCATTTTCTTCTTCGTAGACAAGTTGATTATTATGATTAATTAAATGAGTCAGGCTAGTGTTTTTATTAAGGGATCTTGCTAATGCATTCCTCCTTAGCACCAAGATAGGTAACAAAAAGTAAGGTAGTATTTTTATATAAAGAGCTTTGATAATTCATTTCTTATTTTCTTGACAAAGCATATTATTTTCAAGATCTAATGTGGTTAGCATTTTGTTTTAAAAAGAACGCTTTGCTAATGCTTTTCCATCTTCGGAACCTAGTTAATCTATACGAATTGCTAGAAAATTGTAGTAATATTTTTATATTTTTACCAAAATCTCCGCTAGTACCGTTCCTTCTTTTAATCCAAGTCGATTATTATAGAGTTTCAAAGAGGAACCTTTGCTAATAAATTTATTAATGATTCATAATTTTAAAATTTTTAATATGTTCGTAAAAAAAATCCAATTGCTTGGATCACATCTTTCATTTTTGCAATCAAATAGATCATAAGATCTATATCCTTATTCTTAAGCCAATTTATGATTCCATCATCCGATTAAATTCTAATAGATGTTATATAAGTTATGTACTTAAATAATGATTAGCTCTAATAGTATTAATAATTCTTATTCTTCAGTGTTTAAAGATGTTCTTAATGAAGAGGAATTGATCTGCACCAAAATAAAGTATGATATATTCTACACCGAACACAACGCATGAAAATAGATCATGGTTGTTTTTTAGATTAATGAATATTTTTGAAAAGGCATTTATTTGACAATGTTATTCATATTGAAAAAAGTTATGAACCTTGTAATCTGATAATACAAATTTGTAATTACATATATCTAAAATGAATTAATGCTCTTGGAACCAAGATCTGTAATTATATACTTACTTACATAACTTCTGCTTAGAAATAAATACAATTCGAATATTAATACTTACTGCTAAATAGTTTTGTTATTTGTGGGTGCCACGGAGTTACCTAAACTACCGTGTATTTGCGGGTCTTTACTACCAAACTTCACTCGCTTGGCTAATTGCGCGATGACTGGAGTATCGTACCAGATACTACCACCACCAATGCAATATCACTAAGATACAGTTTATTCACTAAGAACAAAGTTTATTGTTTAGACGTTTCTTTATTATTGAAGACTGTTTTATTCGTCTCTCTAATCTTCACTAACTAATTACTAAAGACCATTGTTCTATTTATATTACGTGATGGTCGATCATGCAACGCGTAAGTTACACGAACCCGATCCTGATCCCGTGTTATTAAACACGTGTCGACCAAATCTACCATGTCAGTGGGTGTAACTATAGAACGAAAAAACAATCTTTCGCGGGGCACAGACTTATGGATCTCGATTTGGACATAAATAATATAGATTCAAGTTAAGAGGTGCAGCATTATAAATGATGAAAAGCGATAATAATATAAGGTGAAGTAACCGAATAATAGGATTCAGGATATGTGGTTTGGCCGATAAAAAAAACACGATAATGACTTTTTTTGAGAAAACTAGAAATTGCAAATAATAATATTTTTTTACAATTATTTATTGATGTCAAAAGATTTTAAATTAATATGATACCGTACTTTTATGATAAGCTTGCATAAATTATTATTTTTTTTTCTTGGCATTTAAAGTTTTTACATATATTGATAAATTTCTATAATACGTATTTGGCTAACACTAAAAATGGGCTGATGTACTACTGTACACAGATACAATATTAAATAGTGCATTGTACCCGATAAAAAGGTTTACGCTTTTTACATGATTTCTGTTGGGAATCGTCTAAACAAATGACCTGAAAAAGAATTTTACTCAATGGAAGATTTAAAGTTAATAACTTCATGCAATGAAACTGTTTTACCGACTGCATGGGATATTGAAAATAATTCATTATCCATTAACATGGATTCAAGTGGGTTGAGAGTGAATTATACTGGTACTGTATGATGAAAATGAAAAATCTCACAGAAACATATTAGATTAAATTTACATTTCATTTAATGAATGTCAACCACATATAATTTAAATAGAGAGCTTGCTAATTTATTTTTTTTTTTAAAAACGATTAAAGGTCATGATGATAATAAAGCTGTTATCATTTGGGCAAATCATCCAGTTCCTTCACGGTGTGGAATATTTTACTTTGAAATTAAAATTATAAATCAAGGAAATAATGGGTATGTCATTTATTTCATGTCATGTCATAACACATCTTTGTCCTTTTATTTTTTTTATTTATATGCTATTTTAAATAGAATGATTGGAGTCGGATATTGTACAAAGCAAAACGATAAAGAAATAGAAGATTCAGATAGAAAGCCAGATTATATAAATGATATGCTTATGCCTGGTAATAGCAGTTTTTATGTTATTTTATTATTATATGTTAACATCAATATCATAATATCCCTTAGGGCAAGAATATTCATGGGGGTGTGGTTACCATGGTGACGATGGATATTCTTTTTGCTCTGGAAGTGGCGAGGCGTATGGACCAGTATATACTACCGGCGATATTATTGGATGCTATTTAAATTTCATAAATAAGACGGTATTTTATACTAAAAATGGAGTCAACTTGGGTAATTAACGCTTTAGAATTAAAGTTTTATACTTTATAAAAAATCAAATATTTATAACATATTTTAAGGAATTGCGCACTACCTGCCTGACAATTGGAAAGGCATTCTATGTCCTTGTGTTGGATTTAGATCGCAGGGCGCGTCTGTAGAAGTGAATTTCGGTCGTGAAGCTTTCAAATATTCTGGTAAATTTGTCAAAAAGGTTTAATCGCATATTTAAAATTTAATCATGAATATATATTTACTTCAATTAATAGCAATGACCAACGAAGACATTAGCGAAAAATCAAATAATCCATTAGAATTAAAATATCAAGGAAAGGTTTATCTTATTATGGGCGGATATGAAAACATGCTTACTAATTTAACAGATGAATTGACAAAATCATTGAAAAACGACCAAAATAATGCATTTGAATTAAGCTATCGAGGAAAGCTATTTTTTATTATGGGCAAATATGAAGATGCGTATAAAGATTTTACTAAATTATTAGAAATTGAACCAGATAATATAACAACACTAAAATATCTAGGAGAAATTAATTATATAATGAAAAGGTATAATGAATCAATTGCTGACTTGGAGAAATTATTAGAAATTGAACCCGAAGATACATGGGCAACGAAGGCCCGTGAATTAATTGAAATCTTGTATGTATAATGAGTGCAGTGTTGGAAATCTTATGTCCCATATTCTCATGAGAACATTCTTGCTTAAAAAATATTCTCTTATATTTAATAATCTGTGAGAATATTATTTGAGTAAACGATAAAAAAATTTTTTTTGACATTTTTAAATAGTTCTCATTGAGAACATTAAAATCAATTTAGATTTTCAACACTGAATGAATGTTTGTAAATTTGTGCTTTAAATTACAGTTAAGTAATAATTCAATCACACGTGTCACCGCAATAGTCTGTAAGTTTTGTAAAGAATTTTTAAGATGGTAACATCAATACAACCTAACATAATCTTAACCACATGCTGTGTGTCACCGCAATAGTCGGTAAGTTCTGTAACAGAATTTTTTCAGTAAATCACGATAACCTTAACCACATACCGTGTCATCGCAATAGCACGTAAGTTCTGTAACTGAATTTTTTTACAAGTAAATCATGATAGAAATCGTAATAATACCAATACAAGCTAAATAATTTAACCACATACTATGTGTCATACAGTAGCTAGTAAGTTCCGCAACAAATTTATTACAGTAAATTGCGATAAAATCACAACAATACCCATAACTTAACCACATACTGTGTATCATCGCAATAGCGAGTAAGTTCTGTAACAGAGTTTTTTTTACAGTAAGATACAACAATATCTATACAAACTAGCATAACCACATACTGTGTGTCACCCAATAGAATGTAAGTTCCGTAATAATTAATAGTTACCAGGCAGGCACTGCCTGATAACAATTTTATTATTCGGCAACTATGTAGTTTCTGCCGAATAATAAATTTATTGGGCAGACAAATCATAATAAGCCCCGGATAAAATTTTTTTATAGTAAATCATGATCGAAATCGATACAAACTAACATAGCCACATATTATGTCACCGCAACAGTCGGTAAGTTCTGTAACAGGATTTTTTACAATTGAAATCATGATAATACTGTACCAACACAAACTAACATAACCACATACTGTGTGTGTCACTTTAGCACGTAAGTTCTAACAGAATTTATTACAGCAAATCATGATAGAATCATGATAGTACCAATACACCAACTAACATGACTTTAACTACTGTCACCGCAATAGTGGGTAAGTTCTGTAACAGAATTTCACAGTAAATCACGATAGAAATCACCATAAACTTAACCACATACTGTGTATTACCGCAATAGTCGGTAAGTCCTATAACAGATTTTTTTTTTTTTTGCAGTAAATAACGATAATATTGATACAAACTAACATAGCTTTAAACACATACTGTATATCACCGAAATAGTCGGTAAGCTTGTAACAATTTTTTATATTAAATAATGATACAGTTGACCCTCTCAAAACCAATCCTGTCAAAGCCGATAACCTTTCAAATATAATGAAAAATTAATCTACTGTACCAAGCCCGCTCCCGTTATATAAATCTAATAGCTTGCCATGTTTTCAAATCCGATAACCTCTTAAAACTGATACAGTACACCCTCTCAAAATTGATTCTGTCAAACCCGATAACCTGCTATAATCGATAAAAAATTGATCAACCATGTCCGTTTCATAATTAAAACCCGATAACCTGCCATTTATTATAACTGATACCCAAAAGACCAGATATCTATAAGATATCGGTTTTGACAGGTAATATAAATCGATTTGATTGGCTTATATCGGGTTTGTGCAACAGATTATTTATATAAGAAATATAATTCAGCCAATTATATTTATCTGTGATCATGTGACAGTAGGCCATTGGTATTTTAAATCAATTTTTAAATCTGATACAAAACTGTTCACCGTGCATATCGGATTTGAGAGGGTGTACTGTACAAAACCTGTCCACCATGCATACCGATTCTGAGAGGGTCGACTGCATAAATAATGATGATACCAATATGAGCTAAAATAACCTTAACCATATACTATATGTCATGATAGCAAGTAAGTTCTGTAACAGAATTTTTTATAGTAAATCACGATAGAAATCGCGACTATTAATCCCAATACTAACTAAACCTTAACTTTATCACTGCAATAGTCTGTAAGTTTTTGCAATAAGTTTTGTATTATAATTTTCTACAATAAACCAGATACAATCCAAACTAACTTAACCTTAACCACCACTGTGTGTTACTGCAATAGTTTGTAAGTTTTGTAACATAATTTTTTATGATAGAATCATGACTGTTGATTCCAATACAAACTAATTCAACCTTAACCACACACTGTGTTACCGCAATAGTCGGTAACATGATTTTTTACAGTAAAACATGATAGAAATCACGACTGCTAATTCTGTTAATTCCAATACAAACTAACTTAACCTCAACTACACATTGTGTGTTACCATAATAGTCTGTAAGCTTTGTAAAACATGATAGAAATCACGACTGCTAATTCCAATACAAACTAACTTAACCTTAACTACACACTGTGTGTTACCGCAATAGCTCGTAAGTTTTGCAACATAATTTTTTACAGTAAATGATGGAAGTCACGACTGTTAATCCCAATACAAACTAACTCAACCTTAACCACATATCACTACAGCAGGTAAGTTTTGCAACGTAATTTTTTACAGTAAAACATGATAGAAATCACGACTGTTAATCCCAATACAAACTAACTCAACCTTAACCACATATCACTACAGCCGGTAAGTTTTGTAACGTAATTTTTTACAGTAAAACATGATAGAAATCACGACTGCTAATTCCAATACAGACTAACATAACTTTAACCACGCACTGTGTGTCACCATAGCTTGTAAGTTCTGCAACAGAATTATTACAAAATCATGTTAAGCCCATGCAAACTAACATAACTTTGACTGTGTACTGTGTTACCGCAACAGCGAGTAAGTCTGTAACAGAATTTTTATAGTAAATACTAATACAAACAAATATAACTTTAACCACATAATACTGTGTCATCGCAATAGCGAGTAAGTCTGTAACAGAATTTTTATAGTAAATACTAATTTTATAGTAAATACTATTACAAACTAAAATAACTTTAACCACATACTGTGTGTCATCGCAATAGCGAGTAAGTCTGTAACAGAATTTTTAAGTAAATGCCAATACAAACTAAAATAACTTTAACCACGTACTGTGTCATCACAATAGCGAGTAAGTTCTATAACTGAATTTTTTACAGTAATCACGATACAACTAACCTAACCAAATATTGCGTGACACCACAGTATTCGGTAAGTATTGTAGCAGAAATTTTTTACATTAAAACGATAATTCCAATAATAATAATTTATGTCCAATTAATAATATGCTAACCCATGATAATAATTTATCTCCAATTAATAATATGCTAACCCATGATAATAATTTATCTCCAATTAATAATATGCTAACCCATGATAATAGACGGTACATAATTATTATTATTAAATTGTAGCTCATGATGCGTTGCATATTTACCATTCTTCATCATTTAAGATTTGAAAAAGGATTTCACAATTGGACGAGTGGAAATGGCTATATTGATGACTTTATTAAACAAACTCAACTCAATGCAAAGAATCCGCAATATATTATCGAATGGATACCCTTTAATAAATTTACAAATATCAAGTACCTTGCTAAAGGCGGATTTGGCACCGTTTTTAAGGCAGTCTGGACTGATGGATATTATATAGCATTTGATCTGCGGAAGAATGAATGGGAGAGAAGTTCACAAAAAGATGTTTGTTTAAAAAGCTTTGATAATTCTAAAGATATGAAACAAGAATTTTTAAACGAAGTATGCATTGTAAAATTTATTATTATTGTAGTTATTATTTAAGTTTCATTTATTTTAATTATTAATTTTAGGTTAAAAATCAACATAAGCATGGGGGTTTAATAATTGATATTTATGGCATAACTAAGAATCCAAATGATCATAATTACATGATGGTTATGGAGTATGCAAAGCAAGGAAGTCTCCGAAAGTTATTAGATAGCAAATATTACGACTTAGATTGGAAGTCTAAAATCATTATGTTAAGATACATAGCTAATGGACTTTATACAATCCACGAAGCCCAATTAATGCATAAGGATTTACATTCCGGAAATATAGTTAATGGAAATATGATTAGTTCTTACATTACAGATTTTGGCTTATGCAAACCAATGTTTCAAAAATCAAACACTGAAGAGATTTTTGGAGTGCTTCCCTATATTGCACCAGAAGTACTGCATGGAGAAGAATATACACAGAAATCAGATATTTATTCTTTTGGAATAATCATGTCAGAAGTTTTTACAGGGTATCCACCATATTATGATGTTCCACATGATAAGGGTTTAGCAATTAAAATTTGTCAAGGTTATAGACCTGAAATTAGGTGCAAAGTTCCCGGACTACTTTTGGATTTGATGAATAAATGCTTAGATGCTGAACCTCAAAATCGACCAACTGCTAGAATATTAATGGGTACGCTTAGTAATTATCATGGCTATGATATAAAAAACGAAAAATCCGAATTATACAAACAAGTTGAGGAAGTTAAAAATTTGACTAAAAATACTTCAATATTTGATCAAGCAAAATCAGCACGAATCAATTATCAAACACACAGACAGGCTATTTATACCAGTCGACTTTTAAGTTTTCAAGATCTTCCTAGACCGGGTAATGATATTTGGGTTGCCGTCAATAGAAACATGCAGACCGGTCTTTAAAAAAATTAATATCCTAAATTTCACAGCTCATATATCGACAATTTTTAACGCGATTTAATGATTTAATACAGTAATATGAATAGTCAAAAGAAAATTAATATCAAGCTTTCCTTTTGACTATTAAAATAGCTTTGAAAATTAAGATATTACTTTTTAAATGTCAGTTTACCTGTTTCCATTGATATTGATTTATATTTTAAAAAATTATTAATATATTAATAATTATAAAATTAATGAATATAGTAAATGCAGGTAATGAGATTTATTTATCCACTCAAATTGTATTTAATAAAGTTTATTTTTTAGTAAGTCAACCTATTGATGATGTCGAAGTTCCTTATTAAATTCCCAATACAATAAGTTTGCGTGATTCAGTAAAATATTTGACATTAGAAGATAAAAAAAAACAAAAAGATGATAACCAAAATTCCTGATAATGACTTAGAGTAAGGTTTCTTGACTTGCGGGAAATTTTTGCATGTATTTTTATGCATTAAGGGTTTTTTTTATAATTTTTCTATTTTATTTTTTTAAAATAAATTATTTTTTATAACTTTTTATTCTATTTTTTCTAAAGTAAATTATTTTTTATAATTTTTCTATTCTATTTTTTTTTAAAGTAAACTGTTTTTTATAATTTTTCTGTCTATTTTTTTAAAGTGAATTATTTTTATAATTTTTCTATTCTATTTTTAAATAAATTTATTTTTTATAATTTTCCATTCTATTTTTTTAAAAAATAAATTAACTAGAATGAAAAAATTTTCATCGAATTATTTCCTCACAAGAGCACTTGATTACCATTACGGAATTGGACCTTTATTTGGATTTAAATTTGAACCTTAAATTTACTTAATAAAGTAACACAAAAGTAATATGCACTAGCTTTATATATGGGCGCTGTTCAGTAAAAAGGGGGGGAAATCGACATTTTGGCTAAAAAATTTTTATTAGCTGAAGCATAACTAGTTATTGTCCGGAGCGAAGCGAAGGACTTACATTTCTACAACGTTTAGTGACCAAAATTACGTTTTTGATAATTTATACTAAAAATATCAAAAACGTAATTGTAGCATTTTCCGTCTGTAACGCCACGTGTCTAAATTTGCGTATTCATGTAACAAAAATACAGATTACGCGTCTGTTAAAGAATTTTTATTAAATAGACAACTTGTGGTGCTGCTTTAACTAAAATCTATTGAGAATGCGAAAAACAATACAGTACTAGTATTAAGCAGGAATATGTCAGGGACAAGCCGGTTAGGACTTGTGCGCTCATAGGTGGGCATTCGTCTGATTGTCTGATTCGAATCAATTGCCCAGGTAACGAAATTTTTGTTTTATTTTCGATTATTATTTTTTTTTTTAAATCCGGTTTACTAGACTACATAATGGCGGCTAGAACTGAGAAGTTGAGTACCGGTACCAGATTTTTTTGTTGTGTGTTTTTTTTTTTTTATAGTTGAACTAATTCTTTTTCTGTACGTTTCAGATGCCAAATAGTACTAGACAGAGCTTGGACCAGTAAGATTAATATCATACATTCTAGCAAGTATGGATAATGCCTGTAATCAACATGAATTGAAGTTGAAAAGAACATATGATGTCGGATATTGCTATGATGAAGGAATTGGAATCGAAAACGATAAACATAAGGCATTCATTTATCATCAAAATCTGCAGGAATGTGAACATCTTTGTTATTTCCAGATATATTTTTAAGGTAAGCTATTTAAATTTATAGATGTTTATCACATTTCTTGTTTACCAAAAATCAGCAGAGAGATCCAAAATAACCAATTAACCAAAGGTGTTCACATCTCTGCAGATTTCTGATGATAAATGAATTCTTTATGTTTATCGTTTTCAATTCCAATTCCTTCATTATAGCAATATCTGAATCATACATTACTTTTCAATTTCAATTCATATGGATACCGATATCTAACATTACATGTTATAGGCGTCACCAAGTAAGCTATTTAAATTTATAGACATTAATTGCATTTATTGTTTATCAAAA